>BQNB010006310.1:75236-98053 GCA_026074375.1 Tanacetum coccineum
CTGCAAGAAAAAAATGCCAGAGGTTTTGTCTTTAAACAAGCGTGTTTTTATCTGGTTTGACATTTTTCCCTCCGATTCACAATTTTATTGAACATACTTCTCTTTTGCAGAGGAAAGCAGTGTTATGAAATTTAGTACCGTATGAGATTCCTGAGCTTTCTATCACGGTGAAACAAACTTGCGCAGATTAGCAAGTAAAGCTGTCTTTGTTCTCAACCATTTGACTTCAGTTGCTGACCCGGAGTTCTTTGACTTGTAAGCTCCTTCCACTTATTGACTTATAAATGTCTTCTAACCTATAAAGTTCTACTTCCAAGTTGCTTATTGATTGTGATTTCTCGCCAGGGATAAAAAGTAAAGCTATGTAGGTCGAGTTTTTGGAAAACATAATCCAATTAATCTTTGTTTAAGGGCTGATAAACCCAAGTCTGGCCTTAGGCCCAGAACCCGAAACCCTTATTAGGTTAGAAAGATATAAACGGTTATTTAGTTTTCTAGGGTTATAACATTTACTTTTTTTGTAGAAACGGTATGTCTCTTGAAGACACGATTCCTTCACATATATAGATAGGATCACAAAAACAAACTACCTTTTCAGTTTTATATAATATCAAATTATCAAAGGGCTCAAAACACATCTATCTATTGTTCTTTTATTCCTTGTTATGATGAACAATGGCAATGATGCTTGTTTGATCATTTATATGCGATCCTGGAAACCATAAGAACCTGTGGAAATTCGGCCTGTAACTGTTATCATTCAAGAAAACCTACCATGGATGCAAAAAAAGAGGCAGCGGACACAAGAGAAGAAGAAGAGCAACAATAATCGCCATCTCAGTCGGCGGACAAACCACCAGACTAGAGAAGAAGAAGACCAGCCTCAAAGAACAACACACAAGAACGAAACTCCAAACAGAGAAAGAGAGGCGCGGCTAATAAGCAAAGATCAGAAAGGAAAGAAAAGAACTATAAGGGTTCCACGATTGAACAAGAGACTTTTTAGAAGACCACAATATTTGTGGATCAAGGCAAAGAATTGACATGCCTTCAAAGTTACAGGATTAAGTAACTATGGACAAAGTCTCAGTTCGGAGATTTCTGCAAATTTGCAGATGAGGGCTAGAAGAAATCTGCCCCGAAGTCACTATGACGATCGAGAAGATCAAGTGACTGGATGCACCCTGTAATAGTTAGAAGGACATAGAGAGAATCTGTCCTATGTCTCACCAATGGGACTTTGATGAGACTTGTGCACCATTCTTGGAATCGAATTTAAAGAATGAAGATTCAAGTGGTAATGGCGGCACTAACCCTGCTGGAATTTGGTTCAATTAGAAACTGAAAAGTCATTAACACCAAGGATCAAGAAATTGAAGAAGGCCATCAATAACAGGAGAAGGATTTGAAAGACACAAAGATAAATAGATTAGGGGGGAATAATTGTGGAAAACATAATCCAATTAATCTTTGTTGTCTTTAAACAAGCGTGTTTTATCTGGTGACCTTTTTCCCTCCGATTCACAATTTTATGAATATACTTTCTCTTTTGCAGAGGAAATGCAGTGTTATGAATTTTGTACGTATGAGATTCCTGAGGCTTTTCTGTCAGGGGTGGATACGAACTTGCGCAGATTAGCAAGTAAAGCTGATTGTCTTTGTTCTCAACCATTTGACTTCAGTTGCTGACCCGGAGTTCTTTGACTTGTAAGCTCCTTCCACTTATTGACTTATAAATGTCTTCTAACCTATAAAGTTCTTTTACTTCCAAGTTGTTTTTGGATGTGATGTCTCGCCAGGGATAAAAAGGAAAGCTATTGTAGGTCGTAGTTTATTTCATTGCCCGAAACCTAATTACTTTACAAATATGCATTAGACCAAATTCTAGTAGGATTTAGGAGGGTCTATACTAGAAAATTCATTGGAACCATTTATGACCTGATTGATCTGTATGCTTTTCGATATGGTATTTTCACCCATATTTATTTCATTCCCCAGCACCTGACATTTCTACAGATATACATTGGAACAAATTTATTAGGATTTAGGAGGGTCTATACTATAAAATTCATGGGATCCGTCTATGAGCCAATTGATCTGTATGTTTTTCAATATGATATTTTCACCCATTTAGATCCGTAAGAAGCTAAACATGACCCAGTTAAACTCAAGAAACCTTAATATCTGCATAAAAGTGTGGGCCAGATTTGCAGCAACCTTGCATTTAAATTTACTTTCGCAAATTGTGTCAATAAATAGCACTTGTTTGAATATTTACTTCTCTTGGTGGTGCATATTGTGGCTATACAGGACACTCAAAAGATCTGGTCAGACACCAGAGAAAGTCAACAGAGGCATGATTTTTAGCGCCTCTTGTTGGTATCATCTTGAATTTGGTGGATGCTAGCCTTGTGACAGACTCCAGAGAGCATAACGCTATTGTGGGCATTTTTGCAAGCATGGCCATCACAATTTGCTACATCTAACTATAAGTGACAATAATGGGAGGGGCCGGGCAGGCTAAGTAATGGCTCAAATTGGGCAAATCTCTTTGCTGGTGAAAAGGGTTAGTGTCTCATCGACCTAAACACATTGTTCATGTCCAATTTATAAATATTTATTGTGTTATGGCCGTTACACATCAAACATAATCCGAATCATCCCATTCATTAGTGAATGGGTTGAATTAGCCATGGATATCCTGCATGAATAATTCCTGTTTGCTATAGAACGGTGATAGATTTAGCTTCCTTTAAATGCGTAATGTGTAAGGTCTAAGCGGGTCAAAAGCTACTAACTTGTATTCAAATACTTGCAGTATTTTATATTACCTTATTATTTACTGAACATAGAGTACAAAAGATGGACATGTTTTGGCTGTTCAGCCCAACCCCAACTGGTTTTTACTTGAGCCCATTTCCACTGGCAACCCACCCGTTACTCCTGTTTTATCTTTGGTACTGTACTATAGATTATACTCCACGGGGTTTCCCATTTTATCACCCAACTCTCTAATTCCCATTACAAATTTGCCACCTCTAGTATATGCATGGAATTTTTCCGTTATATGACAAGTATAGAGTAATATATGATTATTAAGACTATATAGTTAAATAACAATGTTAAATTTCCTTAAATTATATAATGCAAGACATTGTAAGCATTTAAATACACTTTAGGCAGCTTTTGACCTGCTTAGCCCGTAATCAGTAAAACACACTTTAGCGGCTTACATATCTCTTGCATACGTTTTCCATTTATTGTAGACCCGAAAGTCAAAAAACAACTGAACCTATGTGTGCTTTATTACATTCTCATATTCTTTCTTTTATCAGGCTGGAAGCTTTAAGGGTACAAAACTCAGGCAGCTAGAGAACTTTTCTAGCCATCTTATCTCCAGAACAGTCAAGAGGTTGAGCTACAAAGAAGAAACAGAAAATGATGACAACATGTGCTGCATCTGCTACACTTGTGAAGCAGATTGCAAGTTCTTACCATGCACACACGTCTCATGTTTTGGCTGCATAAACCGACATCTCATCAATTGTGAAAGATGCTTCTTTTGCAACACAACAGTTCTTGAAGTCGTCCAAAATGATGCAAAAACGTGTACAATATAAGTGAATTTCACTTCTTTCATTGGTAAGGACATATCAAATTAAATTTAGTAATGAAAAGTGTCGCCTGGGGTACTTAGGATGCTCATGACTTCTCCCTTTATTCAACTTCGGCTCATCTTTTTTTGGGTGTTCATTTAGCAAATAAACGGTCAGCTGCTACAATATCCTGCTGCCGAGGTTCAAATATTTATAGTTTAAATTTGTCTAGATATGGAATAGAAGGCCTTTGTTATACAAACTAGAGTTTGCAGTTGGATTCCTGATGTACCGTAGACTCATTTAAGATCTTTAGTATTTATTTTGTTTTGCAGAAAATGTAAATATGCAAAATTTTGAGATTCAAATCGTGGGAAATTGTATGTACTCTGATTATCAATAATCATTCCCACCAGAAAGTTGATAATTTTGTAGGGTGGTATTTGTTGGAAGTATAAGTTCATAAACTTTACACAGAACATTTATGTAATTTGTAATCCTAGTATTATGTAAATGTTGCAGGCCCAATGAACACATAAATAAGGGCTGCACGTTTTTAGAGTCTAGGCCAAACAGACATTAGGATTTGACAGTTAAGTTAGTTAACAGTTATCCTACAGTTATTTTGTGAAGGGTCATGACTGTTGATTCTTTTGAATCGAAACACCTTTTCATCATACTTGTTCATGTAGTATAAAATAGGAAGGATTCTGTAAATCCAGGCATTAATCCTTTCAGATATAAACATCAATTCCATTAAAAAAGGGTTCAACCCAAATCTTCCTTGTTTCTTTTCCTTTTATTCTTGATTGATGATTGTTATGATGCTTGTATCAGAGCGACAAGGGATCAAACAACACAACAATTCATGTCCAATTATCATTCAAGAGAGACGAACATAAAGAAAGAAGAAGAAGAAAACATAGGCTGCGTTTTGTTAAAAAAGAGAGAAGAACACAGTTTGTGTTCATAAGAAATCGAGAAGAAAAGAGAAGAAAATCAACCTTGAAACCCCGGTTGATGATGAACCCTACAACCATGATGGTTGACAAAGGCAATGATGCCAAAGATAAAGATCTATGAGTATAATGGGGACAAGGCTATGATGGTACTGTGATGATGATAGGAGATGATAAAACTTTTGCAACAAACCAACAAAAGCCAAGAAGATTCAAGTGGCGATGGCGGCACTAACCCTGCTGGAATTTGGTTCAATTAGAAGCCGAAAAGTCATCAACACCAAGGATTAAGAGCAAGTTTAAAAGAACAAGGAAGGAAGATTAAACTGTTAAAGCTTATGAACTTAGAGGGGAGAATGTTGGAAGTATAAGTTCATAAACTTTACACAGAACATTTATGTAATTTGTAATCCTAGTATTATGTAAATGGAAGCAAATGCCAATTTGTGGAACACATACATAAGGCGCCGCACTTTTTTTAGAGTCTGGCCAAAGTCCAACAGACATTAGGATTTGCATATAAGTTAGTTAGGAAAACAGTTATGCTACAGTTATTTTGTGAAGGGTCATGACTGTTGATTCTTTTGAATCGACACACCTTTTCATCATACCTGTTCATGTAGTATAAAATAGGAAAGATTCTGTAAATCACAATTGTTTCTTTTCCTTTTATTCTTGATTGATGATTGTTATGATGCTTGTTTGATCATTATTCGATCCTGGAAACCCATCAGACCTGTGCAACAGTATTTCGTTTATTACATTTGTATCGTCAGCATAAGTGGTAGCTGCGTGTTGCATACCTACCTCCATTATGTACTTTTGGGTTAATCAGATGAGCATTATAGTTGTGTTGCAAACATCAATTTGTACTCAGTGATTTGAGAACTGGAAATGTTGAACGCCTATATAGAAAACATATGATCAAATATATAGAAAACGTAAATTGATTGTCATTGTGTCAGCTTGACAGGTTTGATTCAACAAGCTGCATATAAGAGCACTTGGTATGTAGCAAAATGACAAGAACGCGTCTGATCCAGTGCTTCAATCACTTGACTAATTAGACATGGTGTTCACAAAAGCTCTACCAAACTTGAAGTTTTGGTAGGTTAACCAAAATTTTCAACATTTCTTACAGGAACAAGAAACCGATAATCAGTATTTACCAATCAACTTTCTATCTCCTGTCCATTGCATCATACAAACCTTTGATAACATATTTCCATTTTTAGCTTCTAACAATCGAACCTAGACACCCAATTTCTTACAAATCTTCAATCTATCTATTCAAGACCAAATGAAACATAATCAGTTTGGAATTACTAACCAAAATTATCTGATCTAAAAGGCATAACATATTAAGGGACATAATATACATTTCATGGGCAGAGTTTTTTCATGTCGTTTTCTAGTAGAGCCCTCGGGTGTGGAATCTATTCCTAAATACTTGAGAAACGCTTGTTTTGCAAGCCCAAGGAAATTACATGGGGTGGTGAGAATGTTGTAATATCATGATGATATTGCCATCATCCATTGTGTGATCCCTCACTCTGTTGAGCATTTGATTTTCTTGCTCTTTGCACTACTTCACCTGTGCTCGTCCCCGTCTCTGTTATTTCATTTTCTCTAACCTGCGAATATCATGAAATCTTTAGCGTCTACACCATCACTCATTTTAAGCAAAAAACAGCAGTTTGGCCAGAAGTAGAATCAAAAGTTACATGCATTACTTTTATGTCAACTTGGACATATTTACTTATGATTGGAGCGACTGGGTTTGTTATACTTCAAATGGCTCAAATAAACACATTGAGCTCAAAGAGGAACGAGTGCAATTGGCTCAGTGCATTGAAAGTAATCCAGGGTCCATTTATAATGCATACAAGTCTCCTTAATGGATTTATCAACAAGTTTCGACTATTCTTGTAATTAAAACAAAGTTTTTTTTTGAAAAGATGGACAAAAAGAGTTGGCGGGTGAACTCAAACCTACCCATCTTGCCACCTTTAATAAACAAACATTTTAATGTAACTAATACAGATAAGATGCCAGTGTATAGGCATATGAGAGAGTGCCCCTATTTTGAATTATATTAGAGTAAAATCATGTCCCTACAACAGCTGTTATGTCGTTCCACGTCCACACAACTGATTAGTAAAAGCGTGTGTTGAAATAGTAGAGATAAGAGTGCTAGTATATAAGTAAATAATATCCAATTTCCTAGGTGTGAACTGGGAACCCACATATGAAACTATGTTTGTGTATAAGCTAAATCACATGATTAGGAGGCAAATAGCGTCGTTCTTTGTCCAAACGGTTTACTTTTAAAAGCTTTCGTGAAGTTTAAACGTACTCTAAATGTTTTAACGTGTGTGCCCCCAATAGGCTCACACATTTCTAGTTGCGTATTGCTAATCCAACTACCATATAATCCAACAATCACAACTATTTTAAGAATCCAACTTATATCCTTTCTTTAGCTTATACTTTGTTGAGAACAACACAACAATTAGATAGTATTATTTGCCAGGTTAGACAATTGCACATGCTTCACTATTATCCCTAAAAACAAAAAAGTCTCATACAGCAGTATAATATATGAGTTGGAATATCTCCTTTATAATTTGGAAAGCTATTTTGACATCATATATGATGGATAATGCTAAAATCAAAAATAGACATAAGAGATAATTAAACCAACAAATAGTATCCGAAATATTTTCTACTTTAAATAGCTAAACCTAGATTCTTAGTGTGGGCATCATGCTGTTGGAATATGTTAGTCGGTTTCGCGAGTTATACATTAGAGCCTATTGGGGGCACACACGTAAGACACGAAGAGTACGTTTATTATGTAATTAATATATATACTTGCTATATATTTATTAATTTATATAATATGCTTCACGAAATATATTTAACGGAATATTAGTTTAACCGTTAGATGTTATAAACTAATTAATACATGTTAAATAAAAAGAGAATGGGTCAAAGTGTCGGTTCTGAAAAGTGTGAGATTGCTAGGCAATAACTTGAAGTAGAGAACAAGTTTGTGCAATATATAAACCCTCTTGTTACTCCCTTATTCAGCCGTTCCAATATACACGACACACATATTAACTCAAAAGTAAATCTGTTTCGTTATTGTGTTTAGCCAATTGGTTGATGTGTCCCACAACCATCACATATACTGATTTGTTTTTTTCTTTTCTCCAAGTGACAAAACATAAATCCAAACCAGTACTATATATTGCATACCTCTATTTAATAACGTATGCATGGTGTTAGTTTATGCATATAATATTATTTATGTAGCACTGATTGGTTTCTTTCTCTTTTGTTATCTAACTACGATCGAACGCATCTCTCTTTGAGATCCGATCATGGTTTAATCAAGAACAAGAACATTAGATGTTTTGGTGATCGTGAAGTAACGACTAGCATCGTGACGTGCTTGTTGGACGTGTTGTGTGAGCAACCGTAGAGATGGTAATTTAATCACTCGTTCAAGACATTAACAAGAATCCGATTACGTATTATTGATTTTTATCATTAAACAACAGTTTAGTAAATTACTTATATATTTAATATCGTGTATAACCTACTTGGAAAAAACACTAATCCCAGTTTCGCTGCGCACTCGTACTAAATTTGGTTTACCTCAGAATTCTAATAAATCCCAACACATCTTCATAAATCTAGAAAAACCTCTTTTAGTCATAAAAAAACATTAATTCACATAGCAATATTTTATTTATTCAACCTGAACGATATCTAACACATATGAATACCTCAACAAGATCCCTTAGCAGTCTGCAGACATGATGAGAGTTTATGCAGTATTAAGCCACACCCTTTAAACAAAGAATGCCAAAAATTTCCATTTTTAGAGCATGGAGTCTAAATGAATGATAATTTATTACTTTCCTTAATTTTTGGTCCAAACCAAAAGTATTGCACATTTTGAGTCCACAAAACGAAATTCGATAGGAATAAAAAGTCACACCCAACACAAGCATACGATTTTGGTCCATATTACTCCGTATTAGTTACAAATCATTCATCCCTTTCTCCCTTTAAAAAGAAAAAAAAATCTGAATTTGAAGTTAATTTAGTTCAAACAAAGTTGTATCTAGCTAAAAAGTCAAACTACATGCCTAACCATACGCCTATGTTTCCGACTCTAAAACAAGTGTCATAGACGCCTAGCTGTGCAGCATACACATATGTATTCAGATAAAAAAAAGTGTGTCTACCTACTCACAAAGTTGTATATAAAAAAAAGTGTGTCCGTTTTAGTCATTGTACTTTCTTTGTACATCTCACTATACGAGTCATTCAAAGATGGCTTTGTATCCTATCTTCGGTCATTTCCTAGCCCGTAATCTTATGATTTATATATTAAGATTAACATCATATACAAATCCAACAACTTAATACATAACTTTCACTCTTTTATAAAAAAACAACATTTTTTTCTCCTTTATGTTTCTTCCCAATATGATCTCGAAGGAAACAAAATCCACGACAACAAAAACGTATAATGACTAACATGACAAACTAAACTTAAACCAAAAAAACCCAAATATATCGAATGTATCTCAGCTTCAAAAACACAAATCAATGTATCATATTTGGGGTAAGGTCCTTAGCTTTCAAACAAGAGGTCAAAGGTTCAATCCTCGCTAGGCGTGTACATTTGGGGGTGGCCATGAAAGGGCCAGAAATGGTATCGGGATTAACCCGGTGAGGCCACGTACATCTAAGTCAAAAAAGCTCGCCATCCCCGGGTAACCTAAAGAGGGAAAACCACATCCGTTTATCCATCCGTTTTATCAATGTATTATATATTAACCACTACCACATGGCTACTTCCTAACAAGAGGTCTAGGGATCAAGACCTTAACATAGGTACGCAAAAAACCCGCAAAACCGAAACCGCAAAAACCGCGCGGTTGCGGATCCTCACTTTTTAAAAACCGCAATTGCGGATGCGGTGTGGTTTTTGCCAGAATCCGCACCGATCCGCACCATGCTCACCCCTACCCACAGCTTTTAGCCACTCTTTAAATAACCTTACCTTATCCTTTTTACAAGTCTAGTACTATAGTATTAAGGGGGTGTTTGGTTAAGCTTATGAGTTGGGCTAGGTTTATGTTATATAAGCGGCTTATGGCTTATATATCGTAAGCTTATAAGCCCACGTTGAGTGTTTGGATTATCTTATATTTAGTAAGTTTATAACTTCAAATGTTTTGTTTATTTTAAAGTGGTAAATGTTGGAATATGTCCATCGTAAATAATATATGTCCGAATTATTTATTCGAGCCTAAGGGGACACACACGTTAATACGTAAACAATGTTTAAATAATGTTTTAGTAAACGACCATTAAAAGTAATTAACGATAAACATTAGTATTTAATAGTTAAAGGGCTAATGTGAAAATCGGGAAAAATGAAAGTGAGGGTTTCCCCTCTCTTTCCCTTGGGTCGGCCGAAACCCACACCCTATGGGATTGCTTTCTTATCCTCCAAGATATGTAGGCTATATAAGGAGGTCTTGAGGTTCATTATGGGTTATGTGTTTTGTGAAAAAATCCCTAAATCTCTCCCTCTCCTTCCCTCTTGCTATTCGACCAAAACCAACACCCCTAAGGGTTTGGTTTTCCCCCTTTTGCCAATCGTATTACACTACCACCTTGGTGTTAGCTCGCGTGTTGATTAGATTCAAGAGTTGCGGTGTTCGTTTACTAAAACACTATTAGTACTAATACTAGCATACTTCATTGTTTGCTAAGAACGTATTGTATGTGGAAGCTTAGAGAGATCTTATTTTAGATCTTAGAGGTTTAGCACGTGGTTATTATACATATGCGTATACAGAAGACGGTGTTAACGGTTACCTTTAAACGGTGTATCGTTTCGTGCTAAAAGGTAAGCATCTTCTATCCTTGTTAATTAATGTGTTCTACATGTAATCTTTAATTCCGCTGCGTACTCGTGTTAATTAATTAGATCTTAAAACCCAACAGTGGTATACGAGCCATCGTGTAGAATCTTTAATTACAAGGAATAAAATTGAACAAATTAGGGTTTCGTGATTAATTTTAATGCCGCGGTGGGCGTTTTATGTTAAAAAGATTTGATCTTGATGGTTAATAAAATTAATTAGACAAGATCTAGGTTGTATGCAATTTTATTTAAAACTTGATATATTAATAGTTAATTGTTATAAGTTTTGTTAATTGTTAATGAAGATCCATGATAAAATCATGCAAATTTATCATGGATTGATATTAGATATTTAAATCTTGTTAATTTGTTAAAAAGATTTGGTTTAAATATGATTAAGATTCACATAATTTTAAATATTTTCTTAATTGGTAAGATCCATGAAAAATTCGGGAAGACCCTTATTATTGAATCAATGGGGCCTAAAATAGTTAAAAGATTTTATGTGCTATGTGTTATTTATTTATATAAGGCTTACGTAATCGAGTATATCGATGCATATGGCCGGAGTTTATATGACGAAGGAGCCTTATATGAATAAATGCATGTTTTGGTTATTAGATAATTAGGATCATATTTAATGTTCGCATGCCTTAATTGTTAAGTGTGTTTAAAATAAATGTTATTTAGTTTAGTTGATGTTTATTTGTTTTATTTTAAGTTCTTGACTTGTGAGAAAATAAAAGGGTTTTTCTGAAAACAAAAATAAACATGACTAATGATTATCGAAATTAGATTTATTATGGACTATATAATGCAAAAAGTCAAAAGTGGATTCGGCTTACATCCGATATAAAATCTTCCATGACTAGACTAGCAATTTATAGTTTGTAATGTATTCTTTAAATTAAAGTTTTAATTTTTATCAATGACGTAATTTGCAAAAGTACTATATAGTTGCAAGGATAAGGTTCGGGGAGACTCATCAAGACTTCGGTCTTGTAGATACCATTACCCTATAATACCTGACTACATTGTAGTTTCCTTACCTTGTATACTATGTAGGAAGTCGCGAATGGTCTAGGGTTTGAATGATTTTTAATCATTCTTTAATCTTTTCCCTGATAAAAAGCAAATCTTTATATTTAAAGATACGCTGAATCGTCAATTTTAAGGTCTCACTATTTATGCATGAGATACGATGATAATAGGTGATACCGTAATAATAACTAAATTGAGTAAAAGTTTTTATTAAAATCAATGATACGAAGATGTATGCATGATTCTTCGTACATATTTGACACGTCAAATAAAATACCATTTTTCAACTAAGTTATTGCCATCCAATTTGTAAAAACACTTGTAGATTGCTCTTTACCTATGCGTGAGACGTGCGTAGATTTGCAATCACAAGGTAATTATACGCTTTTCCGTGAGACGATGAGTGTTACATAATTACAGTTTTGAAATCGGACGACTTAGCGTTGTTGTGGTTAGACCTGTTAACACGCGGCATAGATGTGATGAAACATGCTTACTATATATTATTGTAATAAAGTAAGTCTCATATGGTTTAGGAATTGCAATAGTTTTGAATTATCAATCGGTCTCATGTTTAATAGTTTATTTTTTTACATATGGGATTATGTGTTGGGCCTCATGTCGCGGGTATTTTTTTATCTTAATAAGTCAATATTTTTGTAATTTTTTTTTCTTATATGACCTTTTGTGTGAGGCTTATGTTTAAAGGTTTCTTTTTTTGGCTATACGGGTTTTTTTGTTAATATAATTTTATGGGAACATTGGCTTTAAATGAGAATCGCGCGTTACTGCAGGGCATATTTTTTATTGTATTTTGTGCGGATTTATTTTTTCGGTCTCATGTTTAATAGTGCGGGTTAATTTTTGCGTTAAAATTTTATTTTTTTTCTTTTCTATTTTTTATTTGTGCGGGTTTATTTTTTCGATCTCATGTTTAATTGTTTGTTTTTTTTATATGGGCTTATGTGTTGGGTCTCATGTCGCGAGTATTTTTTTATCTGAATAAGTCAATATTTTTGTAGTTTTTTTTTATGCAGAGCGTTTTTTTTTACATTGCCTACAAAAAAAAATGCCAAATGGGCCAACCCAATGGGCCGGGGTACTGTAGCACAGCTGCGAAAGTCGGCAGCTTTTTAACCTATCTATAGTATATATATAATCTAATCTCTATCTCCTATCTCATTCTTTCAACCGCTCCTCCATCTCCTTCCTTCAAAACAATCCACCAGAAAATCATAACACCCTTCAAGGTACAAAATCGTTGACCGGTACGTGGAATTTGGTGATCCAGATCGCGATCGTACCGCGTTTGGGTACGAGCGATCCCGAACGTAGATCGCGGGTAGGCTGGGCCGGCTGAACAGACAAAATCCCATTTTAACCGACCATGGGCTGCAATGGGAACCCCTCTGATCAATCCAAAAACAAACCATATAAACAGGTAATTCTTAAATGTATTATTATACATTCTTGAATCAAAGTTCTGACATTAAAAATTCATTACTAGACCTGAATGTTATTTTAAATTAACTTTAATGAATCCCAGTTTGATGCAATAATAGAAAAAAAGTTACTCCCTCCGTCCCATATTAAGTGTCCACAATGGAATCTTTTAAGTCTTTTTTCCTCAACTTTGACCATAAATATTTGTGTTTGTGTTATATAATATTGAACGAAAATTCTACCAACGAAAAATATATTCAAAACTCTATCCATTCATATATCTTGCATCAAGTATCATATAACATAAGAAGAAATCATTAAGGTCAAAGTTGAAGAAAAAAGACTTTGAAAAAGTCAAGTGGACACTTAATGTGGGACGGAGGGAGTATTATTTTTGTTCTCGGTGTGGGAGCTTTATATATGGTGAACTTTGGTGCTAAGAATACAATACCTACAAACGTGAAGAAATTAGTTGGTGGGTAGTCATTTACTCATTTATTAACACATTCAGTTATTAACACATTTCCCACATCTATTCATGTCGTACGAACTATGGTTGTGAATGAGTAGGCAGAAAAAATATTCAAGTCTATGATAGCTCACACCTTTAATTAGTTTTCTACGTAGTTGTAAGATGCTCAACATCTTTCTGTATCTTTGGTATCTAATAAAGATACATTCACATATGCAGGTCTCATTGATACGAACAATAGTCGAGGAGAACCAGAAGTTTGCTGAATTTATTGCTCGAAAAGTAAACCAAGCATCATCAAAGGTTCGTGTATGCCTACCAGAAATAGGCATCTTGGCTCTCGATGCACCTAGAAAGCCTTTCTATGATACCAACTGGTACCCTTATTGGAGAACTAAAAAAACCCGTTTACAGAAGTTAAGAAGGTTAGACTGCTTATTTATCAAATTATGTCACGATTTCTGCAAGTCATAAATAATTTATGTTAAACTATGGTATATATCTTCCATGATAATTTAGGTGAAGGTTTACCAATATCACATCAATGACACCGAGTTTGCAAAAGCTTTAGTTGATTCGATGTAGCATTTTAAAATAATAAAGGTAAGGTAACCTATGTTATGGCATTGTTTTGTGGTATATACTTTAGCAGAATTTAAACATCGTTATATTCTGAACTTTAATAGTCTAATAGAGAACATTGACTAATTAGAGAAGGTTATATATTATAGCATCGTATATCTTTCTAAACCAGCCATACCATGAAAGGCTAATCCACCTGAAAACTTCAAATGCTTTTTAATAAAATGATTTTGTAGGTTGTAAGCATTTAGAAAACGTCATAAATAAACGACTAAAAGTGCCAGCTACAGTTACTTATAAACATCATTATGTGCTCTACTTGAAGAGTTTAAGTGTTACTTTATAGTATATAAGTATTTCTCAATGTGATAATGTCTGATGATACTTATTTTCATAAGTCTATTGTCGAAGAGCGTAATGCAACATCGGTATATGTAGTATGTGTCCTTTAATAGTTCTTTTTCTTTTAATATGAACTATTTTCTTTGCTATAGGACAAGATGATACATTTTTGTGCTCAATGTATAAATCATAGTTGCAATAATTGCTTTTCTAAATATCCTAAAAATATTGTTGCATTTCTTTTCCCAGAAAACTTACGTATTTCTTGTAAAATTGGTTATTTTGTTCATTTGTCATCATTAATTTTGGTATATAACACCCCTTATATTATGCTTTGTGTGGTTAGATACTTGATAACAATCTATCATTTTTCTTTTCAAAGTTTAGAAGACAACATAGTTAAATGTGTATTTATCGTGAGTGCACATCTTTTCTTACTTTTTCACTTTGACTATTCGCTAATTTTCTTAACTTTAATGTGAAAATGTCTTGTGGGTGGTCAAGTTTAGAAGATACCATTGTTAAGTGTGTATTTATCTTGAGTGCACATCCTCTTCTTAATTTTTAACTTTGACTATTCACTTTATTTTCTTAATTTTATCGTGAAAATGTCTCATGGGCGGTCAAAGTTTAGAAGACAACATTTTTAAATGTGTATCTATCGTGAGTGCGCATCCTTTCTTTTTCACTTTGACTATTCACTAATATTTGTGTGGCTATAAATGATATTGCACCGTCATGTGCATTTGTGAATGCAAGTGTTCTGTTGTGTAACGGACGTGTTCCTGTCTTGTTAAGTGTGTATTTATCTTGAGTGCACATCCTCTTCTTAATTTTTAACTTTGACTATTCACTTTATTTTCTTAATTTTATCGTGAAAATGTCTCATGGGCGGTCAAAGTTTAGAAGACAACATTTTTAAATGTGTATCTATCGTGAGTGCGCATCCTTTCTTTTTTACTTTGACTATTCACTAATATTTGTGTGGCTATAAATGATATTGCACCGTCATGTGCATTTGTGAAGGCAAGTGTTCAGTTGTGTAACGGACGTGTTCCTGTCTCGATTTTAGTTTTTCTTGATGCATGATCATAAGGAAAATGTGTGCAACAAATGCGCTAATAAAAGATAAGAGCTTGATAGAATACTACATCTTTTTAGCTCTTGCTATATACTGTGAACAAAATTTAAAAAATTAATCAATAATAATACATAACTAAATCTTTAAAAAAACTATTTGTTTTTTAATATTTAAAGATACATTACTTAAAAATTTAGAAAAACCTCGTGCGTGCACGGGGATTATAACTAGTTATTTGAAAGAGGTGACCAAAATCCGAGATTTCTGTTTCAATTACCCATGAAACTACTTACTTTGTTTCTGGTAATAAAGAACTTATTAACTTCCCAACGCATCAAGGAACCAACAATTGATCTTAATGTGTATCCCATCTATTATTGAACTCTAGTCTTTTTTGACACAACAATTAATTCTGATATAAATTGTTTTTGCTATAGGTATCGGCTTACATGTCTCGTCAGTCACATTCAATATCACAGCCGGAAGAAGCCGGAAGAAACTGATAAACAAATAAGAGAAGTATTTTTAGGGCATCTGTTTGAAGACAACCCTGATGCATCACAGATGTCGACCCTATCGTTTTTGTATTTTCATCGTTTTTCTTTGTTTTGAGTTTTCGTCGACGTTCAGGCAATCCTATATTAAATACCATGAATAATAATATTGGCTTGTGGTTTTATCACCAACATATCGATTGGTTTTTGGATGAGATTTCAATATGTGTTTATATGTATCCGATGTTTATAATCAAATTTAAGTGTGCATCTAATGTAACATTAACTTCTGTAAGAGTTGGGTATGTAAACAACTAGTGTATATCAATGAAAATACATCATGGTGATTCAATAAACTTTTGTGTAAATTTGTATTATTAAAAGGATTTGATAGTGTGTCATTTAATGCGGCCTTAATGATGATGTATCACTTTGATATGAGTTTATAATGTGGCGGGTTTGTAATAAATTTTAGTCTTGTCGTAAATATGTTCATGATGTGTCAATTTTATGCAACGTCAAAAAGTATGTACATATCATTTATACTTGTGATGCATCAATAAACTTGCGTATGTATCGATTGACTTTTACATAAGTTTTACGATAATGAAAAGTATGAGTATCATTATGTTTAAAATAGGGATGAGCACGGTACCGATCCCGTACCGAAATAGTGGTACCGATTTTTTCCCGAGCATAAATTAGTGGTACCGGTACCGTACCGAACGGGATTCGAGTACCGGTACCGGGAAATCGGTGGTTTTTCCCTTTTTTCGGTAATTTTCCGATTTGGTACCGGCCCCGTACCGAACTAGTGGTCCCGGTTTTTTTTTACTCTAATCATGATACCGGTCCCGTACCGTATACCGGGATTCGGTACCGTTTCGGTACGGAACCGGTACGTTTCCGGTTCGGTACCGGGATTCGGGTCTATATGCTCATCCCTAGTTTAAAATCAAACAATATATAACAAAAAAGTTACATGGACACTAAGCTAATGAATCTGGTAAAATTAAATGTAAAATTAATGGAATAGAAGCATGAAAGTGGCGTCAGTTTTGGTGTCCATGAAATGCTCGGGGTATCTTTATAAGGTGCGTTATTTTTGGTGGCTTCAATGTGTTGGCACACTTGCCATTCATTTTCAAATAAATTACAAAAATGCCAGCCATTAAAATAAAAAAAAGGTAAGGTAACCTATGTTATGGCATTGTTTTGTGGTATATACTTTAGCAGAATTTAAACATTGTTATATTCTCAACTTTAATAGTCTAATAGAGAACATTGACTAATTAGAGAAGGTTATATATTATAGCATCGTATATCTTTCTAAACCAGCCATACCATGAAAGGCTAATCCACCTGAAAACTTCAAATGCTTTTTAATAAAATGATTTTGTAGGTTGTAAGCATTTAGAAAACGTCATAAATAAACGACTAAAAGTGCCAGCTACAGTTACTTATAAACATCATTATGTGCTCTACTTGAAGAGTTTAAGTGTTACTTTATAGTATATAAGTATTTCTCAATGTGATAATGTCTGATGATACTTATTTTCATAAGTCTATTGTCGAAGAGCGTAATGCAACATCGGTATATGTAGTATGTGTGCTTACTTAAGCCCGTTTTCATACCCTTTGATAGTTCTTTTTCTTTCAATATGAAGTATTTTCTTTGCTATAGGACAGGATGATACATTTTTGTGCTCAATGCATAAATCGTAGTTGCAATAATTGCTTTTCTAAATATCCTAAAAATATTGTTGCATTTCTTTTCCCAGAAAACTTACGTATTTCCTGTAGAATTGGTTATTTTGTTCATTTGTCATCATTAATTTTGGTATATAACACCCCTTATATAATGCTTTGTGTGGTTAGATACTTGATAACAAGCAAGTCATTTTCTTTTCAAAGTTTAGAAGACAGCATAGTTAAATGTGTATTTATCGTGAGTGCACATCTTTTCTTATTTTTACACTTTGACTATTCGCTAATTTTCTTAATTTTAATGTGAAAATGTCTTGTGGGTGTTCAAGTTTAGAAGATACCATTGTTAAGTGTGTATTTATCTTGAGTGCACATCCTCTTCTTAATTTTTAACTTTGACTATTCACTTATTTTCTTAATTTTATAGTGAAAATGTCTCATGGGCGGTCAAAGTTTAGAAGACAACATTTTTAAATGTGTATCTATCGTGAGAGCGCATCCTTTCTTACTTTTTCACTTCGACTATTCACTAATATTTTTGTGAATGCAAGTGTGATATTGCACCGTCATGTGCATTTGTGAATGCAAGTGTTCTGTTGTGTAACGGACGTGTTCCTGTCTTGTTAAGTGTGTATTTATCTTGAGTGCACATCCTCTTCTTAATTTTTAACTTTGACTATTCACTTTATTTTCTTAATTTTATCGTGAAAATGTCTCATGGGAGGTCAAAGTTTAGAAGACAACATTTTTAAATGTGTATCTATCGTGAGTGCGCATCCTTTCTTTTTTACTTTGACTATTCACTAATATTTGTGTGGCTATAAATGATATTGCACCGTCATGTGCATTTGTGAAGACAAGTGTTCAGTTGTGTAACGGACGTGTTTCTGTCTCGATTTTAGTTTTTCTTGATGCATGATCATAAGGAAAATGTGTGCAACAAATGCGCTAATAAAAGATAAGAGCTTGATAGAATACTATATCTTTTTAGCTCTTGCTATATACTGTGAACAAAATTAAAAAAATTAATCAATAATAATACATAACTAAATCTTTAAAAAAACTATTTGTTTTTTAATATTTAAAGATACATTACTATAAATTTAGAAAAACCTCGTGCGTGCACGGGGATTATAACTAGTTATTTGAAAGAGGTGACCAAAATCCGAGATTTCTGTTTCAATTACCCATGAAACTACTTACTTTGTTTCTGGTAATAAAGAACTTATTAACTTCCCAACGCATCAAGGAACCAACAATTGATCTTAATGTGTATCCCATCTATTATTGAACTCTAGTCTTTTTTGACACAACAATTAATTCTGATATAAATTGTTTTTGCTATAGGTATCGGCTTACATGTCTCGTCAGTCACATTCAATATCACAGCCGGAAGAAACTGATAAACAAATAAGAGAAGTATTTTTAGGGCATCTGTTTGAAGACAACCCTGATGCATCACAGATGTCGACCCTATCGTTTTTGTATTTTCATTGTTTTTCTTTGTTTTGAGTTTTCGTCGACGTTCAGGCAATCCTATATTAAATACCATGAATAATAATATTGGCTTGTGGTTTTATCACCAACATATCGATTGGTTTTTGGATGAGATTTCAATATGTGTTTATATGTAACCGATGTTTATAATCAAATTTAAGTGTGCATCTAATGTAACATTAACTTCTGTAAGAGTTGGGTATGTAAACAACTAGTGTATATCAATGAAAATACATCATGGTGATTCAATAAACTTTTGTGTAAATTTGTATTATTAAAAGGATTTGATAGTGTGTCATTTAATGCGGCCTTAATGATGATGTATCACTTTGATATGAGTTTATAATGTGGCGGGTTTGTAATAAATTTTAGTCTTGTCGTAAATATGTTCATGATGTGTCAATTTTATGCAACGTCAAAAAGTATGTACATATCATTTATACTTGTGATGCATCAATAAACTTGCGTATGTATCGATTGACTTTTACATAAGTTTTACGATAATGAAAAGTATGAGTATCATTATGTTTAAAATAGGGATGAGCACGGTACCGACCCCGTACCGAAATATGTACCATTTTTTTCCGAGCATAAATTAGTGGTACCGGTACCGTACCGAACGGGATTCGGGTACCGGTACCGGGAAATCGGTGGATTTTTCCCTTTTTTCGGTAATTTCCCGATTTGGTACCAGGTCCCGTACCGAATAGTGTCCCGGTATTTTTTTTTTACTCTAATCATGAGACCGGTCCCGTACCGTATACCGGGATTCGGTACCGTTTCGAACGGAACCGGTACGTTTCCGATCGGTAACCGGTGATTTCGGGTCTATAACACATCCTAGTTTAAAATCAAACAATATATAACAAAAAAGTTACATGGACACTAAGCTAATGAATCTGGTAAAATTAAATGTAAAATTAATGGAATAGAAGCATGAAAGTGGCGTCAGTTTTGGTGTCCATGAAATGCTCGGGGTATCTTTATAAGGTGCGTTATTTTTGGTGGCTTCAATGTGTTGGCACACTTGCCATTCATTTTCAAATAAATTACAAAAATGCCAGCCATTAAATCTTCATCAAATTGATCATCAATGATACATCCAATGGTCAATATTACTTCCTACACTTTTTTATTTTAGTTCGCTATCCTACAATAACCATCCTCTATGTATATATATACATATGTATATATACATATATATACATATGTACACACACATATGTATATATATATATATATATATATATATATATATATATATATATATATATATATATATATATATATATATATATATATATATATATAGATCATATATATATTGATGTGTATACTTACATTATACACATGTATATATATATATATATATATATATATATATACATATGTGTATAGGAATGGGATCGTGAGAAAACCTAATCTCGATGGAAAACCCAGAAAACTCAAACAGATGCCCTAAAAATACTTCTCTTATTTGTTTATCAGTTTCTTCCGGCTGTGATATTGAATGTGACTGACGAGACATGTAAGCCGATACCTATAGCAAAAACAATTTATATCAGAATTAATTGTTGTGTCAAAAAAGACTAGAGTTCAATAATAGATGGGATACACATTAAGATCAATTGTTGGTTCCTTGATGCGTTGGGAAGTTAATAAGTTCTTTATTACCAGAAACAAAGTAAGTAGTTTCATGGGTAATTGAAACAGAAATCTCGGATTTTGGTCACCTCTTTCAAATAACTAGTTATAATCCCCGTGCACGCACGAGGTTTTTCTAAATTTTTAAGTAATGTATCTTTAAATATTAAAAAACAAATAGTTTTTTTAAAGATTTAGTTATGTATTATTATTGATTAATTTTTTTAATTTTGTTCACAGTATATAGCAAGAGCTAAAAAGATGTAGTATTCTATCAAGCTCTTATCTTTTATTAGCGCATTTGTTGCACACATTTTCCTTATGATCATGCATCAAGAAAAACTAAAATCGAGACAGAAACACGTCCGTTACACAACTGAACACTTGTCTTCACAAATGCACATGACGGTGCAATATCATTTATAGCCACACAAATATTAGTGAATAGTCAAAGTGAAAAAGAAAGGATGCGCACTCACGATAGATACACATTTAAAAATGTTGTCTTCTAAACTTTGACCGCCCATGAGACATTTTCACGATAAAATTAAGAAAATAAAGTGAATAGTCAAAGTTAAAAATTAAGAAGAGGATGTGCACTCAAGATAAATACACACTTAACAATGGTATCTTCTAAACTTGACCACCCACAAGACATTTTCACATTAAAGTTAAGAAAATTAGCGAATAGTCAAAGTGAAAAAGTAAGAAGAGGATGTGCACTCAAGATAAATACACACTTAACAAGACAGGAACCTAAACTTGACCACCCACAAGACATTTTCACATTAAAGTTAAGAAAATTAGCGAATAGTCAAAGTGAAAAAGTAAGAAAAGATGTGCACTCACGATAAATACACATTTAACTATGTTGTCTTCTAAACTTTGAAAAGAAAATGACTTGCTTGTTATCAAGTATCTAACCACACAAAGCATAATATAAGGGGTGTTATATACCAAAATTAATGATGACAAATGAACAAAATAATTTTACAGGAAATACGTATGTTTTCTGGGAAAAGAAATGCAACAATATTTTTAGGATATTTAGAAAAGCAATTATTGCAACTATGATTTATACATTGAGCACAAAAATGTATCATCTTGTCCTATAGCAAAGAAAATAGTTCATATTAAAAGAAAAAGAACTATTAAAGGGTATGACAACGGGCTTAAGGAAGCACACTACGCTCTTCGACAATAGACTTATGAAAATAAGTATCATCAGACATTATCACATTGAGATATACTTGTATACTATAAAGTAACACTTAAACTCTTTAAGTAGAGCACATAATGATGTTTATAAGTAACTGTAGCTCTGGCACTTTCACTCGTTTATTTACGGGTGGGGTGATTTAGGTTATAATCTCTAATTGTGGAAGACGTTTTCTAAATGCTTACAACCTCCAAAATCATTTTATTAAAAAACATTTGAAGTTTTCAGGTGGATTAGCCTTTCATGGTATGGCTGGTTTAGAAAGATATACGATGCTATAATATATAACCTTCTCTAAGTAGTCAATGTTCTCTATTAGACTATTAAAGTTGAGAATATAACAATGTTTAAATTCTGCTAAAGTATATACCACAAAACAATGCCATAACATAGGTTACCTTACCTTTTTTTATTTTAAAATGCTACATCGAATCAACTAAAGCTTTTGCAAACTCTGTGTCATTGATGTGATATTGGTAAACCTTCACCTAAATTATCATGGAAGATATATTCCATAGTTTAACATAAATTATTCATGACTTGCAGAAATCGTGACATAATGTTTAAATTCTGCTAAAGTATATATACATATGTAGATATATATATATATATATGTATATATATACATAAGTATATATATACATATATATACATATATATATACATATGTATATATATACATTATATACATATGTATATATATATATACATTATATACATATGTATATATATACATTATATACATATGTGTATATATATATATATATATACATATGTAGATATA
>BQNB010006311.1:3785-98053 GCA_026074375.1 Tanacetum coccineum
ACATGCCAATGTTTTGAGTCTTTATACTTATTTAGACTGTATCAATATGTTGTTTTTGAATAGGCTTATCTAAAGTGCTTAATTACCCAATATTTGTATGTGTTCTAATAGCTTATTGGAAGCTAAAAAAAGATGACGAAGGCCCAAAAAGTGTAAGGTTATACAATGGCTCAGTTTGTACCTACTAAATACTAATAAGTCGGATTTTTTTTCTTTTTTTTGGCCTTTATCATGCTATGGGTTGTAAACAAACATGGTCCCAAAGTACACGACTCTTAAAGATGCTAATGTGATGTCTATCTAAGCAGAGATGCCTACACTTTTTGATATAAACTCAGTATTTTAAGAGATTAACTATTAAATTTGATTATTTTGATGGTTTTTGGTTTTCATGTTTATGGGAATTTCGTTATTGTGAATATTTGTTAAGTCGAATATTAATAAGGTGTATACCATTACATTATTTTCTTCTTTGTTGTTTACTCCGAGGTCAACAAATTTATACATATCTATTATTATTTTCTTAGTGACTACCGATTTTAAAAAAAGTAATGGCCTTAGTAATTGTTTAACCAGTTTTAATTTGTCTTTTTGTTTGTATGATGATGCAGGGAGTTATGCTAATGGCTTTGATGTCTGATGATTAGCTGTTGTGTCAGATGAGTACACGGATACATTACAGGTGACTAATAATTTTTATTTGAGTCGTGTAAACATCTTAGAATCATTACCTTATAAATCGACGTGGTTATCATACTATGTGGTTTAGTATTAGTGACCAAGTTCTTTGCTTCATGACCTTTTTGCTTTGACTTTTGATGTCAAATGTAGTATTTATTCCAACTCAAATTTGAATTGCGTTTTGTGTTACTGTAATAAACTTGAAAACCATTTGATATTTGAGATTTTAATATTCCAAATAGGTTGGTGTAATAGAAGTTTAGATTTCTTCCTATTTGGTATGCAATACTCCTTTTTTATGTGTTAATACAATTTTGTAATTTATTCATAAATTATATATCAATATACTGATATATTGTAGATGAAAAATTAATGTATAGCTAGGTTGGCGTAACCGATTTAACATCATTAAAGGAATCAATATGCCTGCATAAGTACCCAAGAATGTGTGTGATTCACAAGGATCTACAACCCACTTTGTATACAAGAGCTCAGAAGAATTAGCTTCAAAGCAAGGAATTGTTTATATAGTGTGTTGTTTAACACTATGTAGCAAGTATCAGTTTGCACCAAAAAGATTCAAAATTCAAAGTTTTAAACCATAAGAATAAACTCTCTATCGGTCTCAGTTATTAACATTATGCCCTTAAAAGCGAGCTTCATAAACTCACTATTTTGATGGTCAGACAGTTTCTTCGGTTGATGTTCAGTTGCAAGAAACCAAGGAGTCCCGTTTTCATAGTATATGTTCTGGGGATAGATAAGATGGACGAGGTAAGGAATAACTAATACTTCATCCGCCGCAAATATATTGTTTACATATATACCTTTTCAGTTTCTTCAAATTAATTTGTGGCAATTATAAACGTGTTTACTATATTACCCTTATTATTACAAACGTTTGGAGTCAAAAATTAATTAATTGGGAGTAAAATTGTCTTTATGCAAAAATTTAAGATTTTTTTTGTCAAAACCCCGTGCGTGCACGGGTATTATAACTAGTTATATGTAAGTAAGAATGTATATGAATTGGTGAAGAACTAGTGAAAATTTGCTTGTTATTTACAGGCAAAGTTGACAATGTTCACCCAGATCCGACTCCGACTGCTCCCTAAAAAGGAATTCGGCCAAGCTTAGCAAAGGCATCCGACAAGTCTGAAAAAAGATCCAGATTTGAAAAGATTTTGTGATATCAAATCTTTAAAAATCCTATTAGATCTTCCAAGATATGCCAAGATTATGATGTGACAATATATGAAAAATCAACTAGATGAATGAAGTCATGCATGAGGTAAAAAAGTTTACTTAAAAGTGTAAGTAACAAAAGTTACTTGTATGATCCATTTTCTAAAAGTGGTTTGGACTTGTAATGAAAAATTGTGTAGTTACCTGTAACATTCCAAAAATAGTTTTAGACACAATTTTATGATTAAAGACTTATGTACAAAACCTTGAGTATTTATTAATATGTATGTATTAAAATGTATGATAAGTATGGTGAGTTAGAAAACTATAGGCTTAAAACTTATTCATTTTAGTTTCTAGTTGAAATGAATGATCGATCTTGAGGAGAGTGTGTTTTAATAAACACACAGAAGTATGGTATCGATCAACAACCTAAGCTTGCAACACTATCCTTTTAAGGCTCGAGGAAGGGGGACAAATTTTTTTTTTTTTTTTTTTTTTTTTTTTTTTTTTTTTTTTTTTTTTTACCAACTTGGCAGCTTTTGGTCCCTCGCAAAAATTTTTTTTATTTTAAAAAAATACACAAGACTAACAAACAAAGACAGAAACATAATGTTAGAGAAAAAGAGAATTGGGAATTGACACAGTCAGTCCCTGAATTGTCAAGATAAAACTTGACTTTCCAACACCCTCCCTCAAGTTTTATCCACTTGAGGCACTTTAATACATATCCAGAATACCAATTTTGCGTACAAAAACTCAATCATGTTGTTTGCGAGCAAGTGCTTTAGTCAGCACATCAGCGTTTGCTGAGAAGCTATGAAATCTTTCATTAACAAATCACACCACTGGCAACTTTCTCCTCTTACAAGATGCACATTCATCTTCAAAGTGTTTTTACTTTTTTTCATGAAACACTAAGAGTTAGCATGCAAATCTGCAATAAGCAGAGCTGTTAAATCATATACAACACCATTGGGCAACAGGTTTTCTAACACCCATGTCACCAACAGGTTTGACAACCAAATCAATTTAAAAGTGAGCAGAAGCATGTTCTATATTCTGCTTCTAGCAGAAAGACATGGACAAGTAGATTGTTTCTTACTTTTCCAGGTAATCAAGGACACTGCCTAGAAACACAAATAACCAGGCACAGACTTTATAGTGGCTGGACATCTAGCCAAGTTAGAGTCAGAGCTTTCGCCCTTAACTTAAGGTTACCAACCTTATTAATTTGAATTCCACTGCCTGGGGAGTTCTTAAGATATCTAAGAACTCTAAAGGCAGCTTCTAAATGAGAAGACAAGGGGGCGTGCATGAATTGACTAAGGCAGTGAACAACATAAGATATGTCAGGTCTAGTATTGGTAAGGTAAATCAATTTCCCTACAAGTTTCTGGTAATTCCCTATATCACTGAGCAATTTATCATCCTCAGACTCAACATGGTTCAAGGTGGTGTTTTCAGCCAGAGGGGTTTCAACAGGTCTGCCAGCTAACAGACCATATTCATGAAGCACTTCAAGACAATACTTCCTTTGACTTAAACACACACCATCATCATTATCAATGACTTCAATGCCAAGAAAATATTTCAAATTTCCTAAGTCTTTAATTTGGAATTTAGACTTAAGCATCTCTTTAAACTTACCAATTTCAGAATTGTCATTACCAGTAATGACAATATATTTCAACATAGACAAGTAACATCAGAACCATATCACCAGAGGTTTTGGTGAACAAAGAATAGTCATACTTTGACTGCACAAAGCCATTTTCAACTAAGGTCATGGTCAGCTTGGCATTCCATTGCCTGGGAGCCTGTTTAAGACCATATAGAGACTTATTAAGTCTGCAAACTTTTCCATTTTGATTATCAAAACCAGGGGGGAGAGTCATATATACTTCCTCAGTTAGATCACCATATAAGAAGGCATTATTCACATCAAGTTGGAATAAATCCCAACCTTGCAGATAGTCTAAGCTTACATCTAACAGTGGACATTTTAACAACAGGACTAAAGGTCTCAGAATAGTCAAAACCCTCCCTCTGACTATAGCCCTTGGCAACAACTCTAGACTTATACCTTTCAATTTCACCTGTGGATTTGAATTTGATTTTCCAAAGCCATTTGGAACCAACAGGTTTTCTTCCTTTGGGAAGATCACAAACAGTCCAAGTGTTATTTCTAAGTAAAGCCTCAATTTCATTGTTCATGGATTCAATCCATTTTGGATTTCTGATGGCCTCATCATAAGTAGTTGGTTCAGTGGTCTTATTAAGAGTAGTAGAGAAACAGAAGTTAGATCTACTCAAATTTGCCTTAGTAACATATTAACTTAGGACCATAAAGCTTGCTGCTACCAACAACAAAGTCATTGAACCTAGCAGGTTGCTTAGAGGTTCTAGAAGACCTTCTAAGATCAGGCTGCACTTGACTACTGTTCTCAGGTTCTCCCCTAATTGTGTCAACATTAGACGAAGAAGGGACATTGCCCTCAGAATAGGAGTTATCACCCATGGAGGCTGCGTCTTCGCCTTCATTCCGGACCATCAGGAATGGTCAGGAATGGGCATCAACCACCATACATTGGGGCACTATTGTTTAAACCTCTCCCTTCTATAATTGGGAACTTGGAGTTTGGTTGTCATTTAAGGGAAGTTTAAAGTTATGACTTTGTTTTTCGAAGAGTCAAAAACATGTTTGTTGTTTTGAAAAGACTTGTTAATTTGTACAGGTAAATGGTTTCATAAAATTTTAGGTCTCTAGAGTAGGAAAAACCACTTTAGAATCTAAACCATACTCTTTGTAAGCTTTTTTGTTCTTAGAAAAACAATCAAAACACATTTTTCAGATCTGGAAGAAAACTTGTCAAAATTATTTAAAACTGTAGAATAGCAAAGACAGCCAAAAGTCCTAAGGTGGGAAAGGTTAGGTTTGACACGATACACAAGCTCAAAAGGGGATTTGCCATTAAGAACAAAAGAAGGAGCTGTTAACAAGAATATGCAGCAGTTAAATACTTTAAGGCCAACATAGACAAGGGTTAATAACCACTTTGAAAACTATAAACTTCTGCAAAGTTTTAAAAGATGTCTGTGCTTTCTCTCAGCAATCCATTTTGCTGAGGGGTATAAGCACCAAGATGTTTGATGCACTATTCCAAGGTTGTTAAACAGTTAAGGCGTTTTGTTATTAACAATATTCAGTTCCATTGTCAGATTTACAGTTTTTATACTACAATCTTAAACTGATTTTGAATATGATTGATAAAACTAGTGAACAGATCAAACACCTCATCTTTGGTTTTAAGAAGATAAATCCAAACACCCCTGGTATAGTCATCAACAATGGTAAGAAAGTACCGAAAACCATCTTTACTAACAACTTTATAAGGTACCAAAAGGTCAAAGGTGAACTAAGTCACAATGTGGTGCGTCTTATGTTCACCTAAAGAGGAATGGTTCCACTAGTCTTGTTTAGCCTTGTGACAGATGTCACAGGGACTTAGAGAATTCCTAGTGAACCTAAGGAATTGCCTTCGAAGAACATCAAGGGCTTGGTCAGATGGGTGACCAAGCCTTGAGTGCCACAAAGATTTGGAAACATAACAAACAGCAGACATATTACCTATATTAGAACACATAGAAGACTTGGGAGAGTCATAATCAAACAAATATAGGCCACCATTCTCACTACCAGTCCCCACAATTTGACTGTGAACCAAATCCTGAATATAACATTTAGATTCAGTAAAACCAACAAACAGTTTACTATCTTTAAGCAATTTGTTAACAGATAGTAAGCTAACACAATATTCTGGGACAACCAACACATCATAGAGGGTAACATGACTATTAAGCTTTAAATTCCCAACAAACTTGACCTTAGCTAGGGTACCATTAGGGTGTCCAACAGTTAAGCTATAGGTCAGAATCACTCCACAATCACCCAAACATATTTTTAGTGGAAATGGTATATGTGTTGGTTAGCACCAGAATCAATTAATCACCTCAAGGAAGCTTTTACAAAGATGGTATTGGTATTAAAAGTAAAGTCTTAAAATTAAGATTGAACAACACATTACTATTCATGTAAGTACACCTACCAGCCAAATTAGCTTGTATATTTCCAGTGTTGCTTCCAGAGGGCACATCATTGATGAGATTCATCAATTTCATCATCTGTTCATTAGTGAAAGATAATGGAGCACCATTCTCAAGAGGGGAAGCATTATTAGCACTATAAGGTCTGAAATTGTTAGGCCTAGGTGCAGGGTTTCTGTTATACCCAGGAGGGTATCCAATCAAATCAAAACATCTGTCAACAGTGTGACCAGTTTTTTCACAGTTAGTGCACTTCAGATTAGGGTTAGGACCCCTGTAATTAGGATTGTTGTGACTAAACTTCTTGTTGTTGTTCTTCTTATTACCATTATTGGACCAATTGTTAGTAGAAGAAACAAAACCAGATATTTGAGGCTTGGCAAGAGAACCAGAAGAGGTAGAGGCAATGCCTCTATGAGATTCCTCTCTGGAAATTATAGCAAAGGCATCCTTAACCTCAGGAAGGTTCTCTCTAGAGAGAATGGAACTCCTAATGGGTTGATAAACATCATTAAGACCCATGAGGAATTGCATAAGCTTCATAAGCTGGTTATGCACTAACACATCTTCTCTAGCAGCACATGAGCATTTAGGCAGTTTAGTCATGATATCAAATTCTCTCCAAAGGCTATTCAACTTATGATAATACTCAGAAACAGTTAATTCACCTTGTTTAAAGTTGTGAATTTTATTAAGCAGATTAAGAGTCACAGAACCATCAGCTTATCTAAGTTTCTTTAATTCTAGACCCATCACTTCAGAAGCATTTTCAGAGAAAATTAGACCTAAGATATAGATCATCAGAAAACAGAGTTCAACAACGGATAACACATAGTAATTAAATATATCCCATTGACTAGAATACACAGCTCTAGAAGCCATAGGTTTTCTTATTTAAGCAAGTACCATCAATAAAACCAGTTTTATTTCTAGTATTAATGGCAAGTCTCATGGCAGCAGCCCATACTCTATAATTCTCAGTGCCAGACAATTTGATAGATATAACATTGGTAACATTAAAGTCACTGTTTTGAAGATGCAAGACATTACTACAATCCAGATTACTCACAGTGTCCACTGAAGGGCCAACACCCACCATACTCCAAGCAAGACAAGAAAACAGATAGAGCAAAAAACAAAATAGGAGATAAACAATTAAAGAGAAGGGGAGAGAGGTTCTTTAAACCAAATAAAGCTACTCAACTGAGAGAACTGGAGTTGGCCAGAGCAGGTATTCACACCAATCATGTTGGAGGATCAAGATGTTAACCGAACTCGTTTGCACTCTCTTCAGACAAGACTTTAGACAGTTTCTTCGGTTGATGTTCAGTTGCAAGAAACCAAGGAGTCCCGTTTTCATAGTATATGTTATGGGGATAGATAAGATGGATGAGGTAAGGAATAACTAATACTTCATCCGCCGCAAATATATTGTTTACATATACCTTTTCAGTTTCTTCAAATTAATTTGTGGCAATTATAAACGTGTTTACTATATTACCCTTATTATTACAAACGTTTGGAGTCAAAAATTAATTAATTGGGAGTAAAATTGTCTTTATGCAAAAATTTAAGATTTTTTTTGTCAAAACCCCGTGCGTGCACGGATATTATAACTAGTTATATGTAAGTAAGAATGTATATGAATTGGTGAAGAACTAGTGAAAATTTGCTTGCTATTTACAGGCAAAGTTGACAATGTTCACCCAGATCCGACTGCTCCCTAAAAAGGAATTCGGCCAGGCTTAGCAAAGGCATCCGGCAAGTCTGAAAAAAGATCCAGATTTGAAAAGATTTTGTGATATCAAATCTTTAAAAATCCTATTAGATCTTCCAAGATATGCCAAGATTATGATGTGACAATACATGAAAAATCAACTAGATGAATGAAGTCATGCATGAGGTAAAAAAGAATTTGATTTATTTTACCTTAGTTAATTTTATGTATTTTACTTAAAAGTGTAAGTAACAAAAGTTACTTGTATGATCCATTTTCTAAAAATGGTTTGGACTTGTAATGAAAAATTGTGTAGTTACCTGTAACATTCCAAAAATAGTTTTAGACACAATTTTATGCTTAAAGACTTATGTACAAAACCTTGAGTATTTATTAATATGTATGTATTAAAATGTATGATAAGTATGGTGAGTTAGAAAACTATAGGCTTAAAACTTATTCATTTTAGTTTCTAGTTGAAATGAATTTATGTTTGTTATCGACAAAACATAGAAAGACCGTAAAATAAAAATATACGTTTTTACGGTTTATTTGAATTAACAAAAATGATAGGATTAGAGTCGACTTAGGGATATATTTTATCTCCAAAATCACCAGAGAGGGGGGAGGGGCGTGGGTTTTTTACTTGAACATCAATGTTAAACTTTGGTATTCATCTTGAACTTGTTACATGCCTCGGACATCACTCCTCGAACATTAGGACATCCAATATGATAAACCTTTATTAAAGGTTTAAAATAGTGTCAACTCATCCTACAATATTCATTCATAAACATTTTGTAATAGACACTGCTTTAAGGCCCGTGTAATACACAAGTTTTTTAACGTATACTTTATAATTGCTGATTTTACTAATAAAACGTTGAACATGAACTGATCGAGTAAACTAATTAATAAAACCGAAAAGGAAAAAACTTTTATAGTGCATTTTGTTGGGATGTATGACAAATTCAGCGTCTATGTAGAAAGTAGGAGAAAAGCTATAATTACGATCAAGGTAAATACATAATTGTAGGGTCAATGACAAAAATCTATTTTACTTGATACTACAAAACCAAATAGACATCAGGTTTTATCAAGAGTGCATGAGCTTTGTTCGAGACCTCTAAACAGCTGCACAAATTAACATCTAGGATACAATCACCTTTGTCAAAGACATAAATCATATTAAGACACTCCTTGCCTATACACAACTTACATCCGTACAATCACCTCTATCAAAAACACTAATCATGCATATTACAACACTTCTTATCTGTACATCAATCTGATTGAAGGTTGCATAGCTCGACAAATGTCCTTTTAAGTCTTGAGTCTTGACTGGTAACAAATGGAAATTTTGTACTCAACATTGCATCCTTCTCTAAACTTGTTAGAAGCATATAGCGGAACGCTCTATCGAAAGTACTCCACACCAACTCACAAACAGCCTTTGTGTCATCAAGAACCTTGCAGCGGAAATTTGATTTTTTGCTCTCCAATTACAGAACTTGATGTAGAATCATGAGTTCCTTACTATTCAGAAATTTGTAAATCAACCAGCACTTCGTAAATCAAGTTATTAGAGGAACCTGAAACATTCAAAAATTCAGGTTTGAATGGTAAATGAACAAATGTTGTCAATAAGGTTTTTTTAATTTGAAATCCAAGTTCAAGCATCCATCGCCACAAGGTTTTTAATTTATTTATCACTTCAGAAAGAATAATAAGTTGAAAAAATCTATCATCTGAAGACCCACACGATAAATATATGATCACAATATATAAAAAAAAAACATGTAAAAACTAAAAATACAAAAAACCTATTAAAACGAAACAAAATAACACATGTTCTTCATTATTAGGCTAAACAAAAAGCATAATAAAGTCCATAAGCATCCCAGGATGTACAAAGCAGGCACACACAAACATCAAAAACAAAGGAAATAACTATTGTTATGACACAAAGCGCAGGATAGAAAATCATACTTCAACAATGGCGAGAATTGTACAGCTTGCAAAGCTGAAGAAGTGCAGCTTGATTAGCTTGAGACAGATATCTGGTCATAACCGGCGGGAATCTACCTCGGAACTTATTAGAGAGATTTGCCAATAAAGCCACGCAGAAGTGTTTTGGATCCTGAATTTCTTTCAATGGGTCTTCCTCCCTTCTACCAGCATTATGAAGACGATCAAAGGTGGCTTGATAACCAGCCGCCTCACCAAAATCAGGAACTTCAGGTTCATCCTCAACTCTTTGCTCTTCCGGTTGTGACAGGAGAGTAACAATACCATCTAGCAACTTACCCCAGAGCTCCTCAGCAGCAGGATCCAAAAGCGACGGCGATTCACAGAGTAGTATAGTTGACGCAACTGCACTCAACTTAACCTCGGTGTTGCCAGTTATGGTCTTAAGAGTAGGTATCCAAAACTTATCCAAAATTGCATTGAACAAATTCGCCTGAACAGAGTTAACCGAGTCCACAAAAGTTTTTATGCCGTGCTTGACCAGAAACAGCGACATGAATATAATGAGACACCTAACAAGCCTCGCGGTTTTATTGTTTTGGAGCCGAGTAAACAGGGTACCCCAGATGTCATTCATGTATTCTGCCAAAATATCATACCCAAGATTCTCAATGACCAGGTTCAGGAATCTTGAAATCTTGCTCTTCAGTTGAATGGTGACGGAAAACAAGTTTGTCAAATAATCACAAAGCACGTTTTTTAGCTTCCATTCTCTTGTAAGCTCATTGGGTGCCTGTTGAAGGAACGACTGAAGCAAACGCACGAGTGCAGGGACATTAGCAGACTTTTTCCACAAATCAGGTGTCAACAGAATGTCAAATATTTGCATGTAATGTAGCGGAACTGGAGGAGTGATCAAATCAACAAGCTGGGCTAACAACTGGAAGGCGTACGGAAAGAATTCAGTAACTTGATTCTTCAATATCATCAGGAGGCTTGGAAAAAGGCGTTGTGAAAACACTTGCACAAGAGTCGGTTCATTTTCACACCCTCTTCGAACAAGAGCAGCAACTGCCTCAAATAAGCAATGGTTAAACACTGGGTTTTTAGGATTCACACAGACCCTTTTTAGAACCGTGGTCAGCTCAGTAATGCAAGGTAATGCCACCTCAGGTGAAATATAAGCAATCTGAAAAACACGCATAATACACCTCATGATATACTGATTGTCCTCCGCCTCAGGCTTCTTTAACGCACCAAAAAGGTTTGTCATCAAAGCTAGCAGAATCGAACCAACGTCCAACCCCGTATATCTTGCTTGAACTCCATTATCCTTCACTAGCAAAAGCTTCTCGATACAAATAGCAGCATAAGAATTAACAACATTAACATCTGAACTAAGAAGTCGAACCACATCACCAAGAAGAGCCATAGCCACAGGTTTAGGAATCAGAACCCTAAACGCGGTAAAAAACTTCAACGCACCCGCCTTCAACATAGGGAAAGCATTGACATCCTGACCTTGTAACTCCGGAATAATAACTGTCCTAAAAAAGCTATCAACATCAACAAGATCAGTCGAGAGAGAAGCACCACCTGCCTTTTTAGTAGCAAGAGAAACAACCATGTATATAGCACAATCCTTACATTTCCAATTATCAGCAGGATTTTGTTCAAACAAAGCCAAACAGTTCCTAATCTGCTCCGAAACCTTTGCAGTAATCTTGTCTTTGTAATTTCCCGCAATCCCCTTAAGAAGCTCACAAGAAATCCTTCTCCTCGTATCGAGATCACCCCCTTCCATATCTCTCCTAATAAACTCGATATAATTAATCTCAAATAGCTCCTCATCCTCTTCCCTTAACATCACATTCGGAATCACAATACTCTGAGTAATCTGCTGCAATATCTGATCATCATCAAACAACGCATGGTGCACACTCCTAGTAACAATAGTCAAAAACTTAATAGCAGTAATAGTCAACCGTTCCTACCGGCGAACTACACGTCGCAATCCACAAAGCAAGTTCCACAACGCTGTAGATTCGCTCACTCTCTCACACACACCTCAATATTTCTGAAAAACTCGTCATCAATCTAGTATATAGAGAAAAGATGAGAGATAGAATCTAACTCACTCGCCCGACGCCATCCACAAGCGCATAATACATCAGCACGCTTTATTAACAAACAGAGATAAACCCTCAAGACACGAACAACATAAACTGATCCATCCACTCTCTCAGTAACAAAAAAACTCGCGGCAAATCCCAAAAACTTTCATGCGATTATAGAAAAACCGACAACACAACTCAGCGCTCAAACACGGACTCACCACAAGAACCACAAGAGCAATCCCAACCGCACCACTCATTTTCAACGACAAATTTTCCACCGTACTCAACAATGGCGCAACAAAGTTATCCAAACAATATTTCAAATCAAGCAATAACGGATCACTCTTATACTGATACCTAAACTTCTTAAACAACGAGTTAACAGTAGCAAGTATACCATTCACACTCACAAAATCATTCACATTAATGGCATTCTCGAGATTCGTCTTCAACTCAGGCAACAAAGCCGGCCAAAGCTTCGGGAAATCATGATTCCCAATAACCGCAAGCGCTTCACTAAGCTGCGCCTGAATCTTGGTACCAGCGGACAACATTAACCACACGATCAACTGCTTAATCTGCTCCTTCTCAGCGTCAGGTATTGGCGCAGCCGCAGAAGGCCCCCAGCGTGTTTTCAAGTGGTTTTTAAAGTTAACGGCAGCGGAAAGACGGATCTGTTCGTCGACGGAGGGTTCGGCGACGAGACGGAGGACGGCAAGAGTGAAGTTGGGTGAATCGGCGGCGTCTGAGAGTTTTTTTTCGGCACTGCGACGGGCTTCGGGGAGAGGCGAAAGGGTGTCGCGGAAAGATTGTGATAGAAAAGTTAGGGTTTGTTGATTCCACTCCATAGTAGTTATAGCTAGGGTTTTGATAAGAATGAATAAAGTAAAAAATAATAATAATTAGAACTAAATAATGTAAATATTAAAGAATCTATTTAGGGTATGTAATAAAGATTAAGAAGTGTAAAAAAAACGTACCATATGAAGAATGAAGGATCGAATGAAAAAGAGATGGGGAGCTTGTCTCTGTTAAAGTACGTGTGAATGAATTTGAATGTGAAGGAGTGATTTTATAGGAGGGGTCAATGGGTATGGGCTTTTCATTTGGTTAATGGGTACGGGCCAAGCCCGATGTGATACAAGTCAAAGCCAAAAAAAAGTCAAGTCAACAAAAAAAAATTCAAAGTTAAACATTCAAAGTTCTATCAATTCTATATTTATATTTATATCTATCTATCTATATGTCTATGTCTATATGTAATGTAATAAAATAAGTTTTTTTACAAGTCTTAAAAGTTAGATAATTAATTACCGTATTAAAGTTTCTGATGTGAAATTCCTTAATTATAGTAATAATGTACAAGCACTATGCATCAAAACCATTAAAGTGTAAAATAAAAAAAAAGAAATTGTTATTCAAAAAAAATGTTATACGGTTTGCTGAAAATTGGTCAAACAACTGTTTCTCTTTTGTATTTACTATGTGTTAATATGTTAATGGCTTTACAAAACTAACTCAAACTCATTCATTGATTCAATAACTGCCGTTTTTATGTTCGTCTAATCTATGCATTAATTGAAAAATGATTTGACATATTCGTCAAATCTATGTCTCCAACAAACAGTTTCGGATGCATTAAATGTCATAAATACATTCTTTAAACCATTCCAATTATTTCAATAACATCAATCAGTAACAATTCCTCCATTAAATTTCAATCCTTCTAAACCACAAAAAGTAAAGCAGTTTCTATTTCATTTTTTAAAAAAACATCGCCGGTTTCAATTGAGCAATTAATGTTGACACATTCAAACAATGATCTCCAAAAATAAGTTACTGTTTTTGAATTGAAATAATATATTTAACTGCGTCTTTATCAACCATGACATCTTGATGCGATGCACATACTTTGCATAATTTGTATTATGTGTTTTTTTTCATAATGAATAGTTTTAAAAAATTAAGGCTTTTTTATAAATGCTTATATAGGGTTTTAAAAAATTAGGGCTTTTTTTATAAATGATTATAAGGCTTAATTAGATTGGTATTTTGTGTAGACGTAAAACTTGCTCCTTTCATGGATAACATTGATGTTGCGTTACCACTAAGAGTAGAGGGTGTGAAGTGTGAGAAACACATCTTCCATAGAGTGGAAAAAAAGCTGGCAGCATTAGTCACGGGAAAAGAGAAAAGCAATTATATTTGATGACCATCGGCATTAGAGTCCCGAACAAAGAGAATGGTGCTTTCATGAGAGAGAATATATTATTTAATTTGTTGTGAGTGTGTGTTTGTGTTTTGGGAGTATCCTCCCCTATATAAAACAAGCTTGCTTTGAATTAGATCTCCTTCTAAAACTCTATTAAAATGACACGTGGCAGTTAATATTATCCTACGGTCCTGACTAAAAGTAGCCTTTAAACAGGAAAACATTCATAGCAACTATCCATTAAGATCAAAAGACTTCCACCAGTTCTTTTTTCCCCAAATAACAAATTCAATCCATAATCATTCGATAATAATCATCTAATGAAGTCGATCCCTAATTAGTCATTCATTCCATCCATAATCAGTAATAGTAATTCATTCGATCCATAAAAAACCTAAAAAAATTACATATTCCATGCATAATCAGTTATTCATTCAACAAATAAACGGATATATGAATCTTATTAGTAGAACGCTAATTTACCGATGTATGTAAATGATGGTTGTTCATATAGGGATTGAACGTGTACGATCAAGCAACATCTAATTTGGTTGCTGGAAGTAATAAGGTACAACTCAACATCTTCTTGCTATGGGTGGAGGTATCTGGGATAGGGACACAGTTGTCTGTGATTGTTGTGCTGCATTCAACAATCTAGAAAGAGCTGTAGATTACCTCTATTGTGTAAGTTGTTTAGTAGTTCTAATAGTCATTATTTTAATGTGCTATTCGATTCATATAACACATGAGAACTGTATATATATGATGTCAGGGAATCTGTGAGCCAACGGAACTTCCTCCAGCAGTTAGAACTTCACGAGTGTCAAGTAAAAGGTGCTAGACGATTAAATATAGATCTGCAATATATATTGTCTTATAATAATTAATCTTTATATTGATAAATATAGATGTTGAAAAGATGTGCGTGAATGGTATTTTTGGATTAAATATGTATAAAAGTTCTTAGAGATTATGCGGATGATAAAGATAAGTTGAGACTTACTATAACATATAGTGTATTTAGAAATTAATATTCGGCAATCTTGAATCACTTTATGAAGTATTTTACTTTTGGCAAACAAATTTGGATTCAAGTATTTTACTTTTGAAAAAAGCAATAGGAAATGAGAATGTTGATCAAATATGTTCAGTTTAGAGTTTAATTTGGCTTACATTAAGTTTCAGTCGTTTTTAATTTGCAAGCAAATGATGATGGTACAAAATCCTTTTCTCCTCTAAGCAACTTTCTATTATTCGTTTGAATATATCATAAATTAGTAATTTGTTTTAATTATGGAAAGAATACTGTTCGATGAGACGTGACATGTTGAGATCATCTCTCTTGCCATCCAAGGCAGCTGCCATCATAAATGGACTTGCAGTAATAAATCAGGTATTCTTTTTTCCCCCTCTTCTTAAGTTAAAAAAAATATTATATTTCAATGGATATAAAAATATATATTTATAAGCAGGTGCATCACATTTTACTAAGATAGTGATAAGAAAAATATAGACTTTATGTCTATCGAGTGGTTAGGACACGCTGAATCTGGAAATGAAAAGTAAGATTCTTCAAATTTGTTACATTTCTAATCATGGTTTGTTTTTGTAAATAAGTTAATCATATATGCATGGAAATGTTATCCTTTTACGTTTTGTATAGGTTGTTGCTCATTGTCAAATAGAAAAATGCTAAAGAATAAATGCTAAATAAGCTTTACATTTCTGTCAAGTAGGTCAGCATATGTGTTTTACTCATTTTTGAACTTGCCAGGCACCTTGGTCATCATGATAATCAATCAGTTGCAGCTTAAACCATGTCAAATGGTTTTCTTGCAGGTACTATATATCTAGACTCTTTGCCTCTTTTAATTTGCAGATTTTGTAGAAATATGTATTTTAGAAGGGTGTGAGTTAAACACAGTTTTTTATACACTTTTAAACGGGTTGAATTGACCCGAAACACTTTACTTTGTGTTATATATACATTAAATAGTTATTAAAATCATACTGCCATATGGCGAATAAAGCAATTTAGAATGTTCCTTGCATGAGTAATTCACATCAGTAGAGATATCTTAATTATGTCTCAAATATATTGCTATCGTGTGCTGTGTTTCCAAATTCTGTCTGCGTTTTGAATCATTTTAGAATCACGCTAAAATGGGAAACTATGACATTTAAAGTCGGTGCGCATACACGTAACAATTAGAATACCTTTCCAGGACGCAATAGAAAACTTGAAGTTTTGAGCATATATGTTTCGTTTGTAGACGACACTAAGTTGCTTATATAAAAGTTGAAAATTATTATCTTAAACTGTTCCCAACCTATTTAAAATTTAACTCATGCAAAAAATGCTTAATCTGGCCCAAACCCATTTGACCTACAGGATTAGATACATCATGCATGTTTTTGTTGGAATGTGGTAGTTGGACTAGCCGTGTACAACTAGAAATGTGTGAGCCTATTGGGGGCACACACGTTAAACATTTAGAGTACGTTTAAATACTTCACGAAATGCTTTCTAATGTAAACCGTTTGGACCAAACGTCGACTAGACAAGACCCTTGTTGTGTCCTATTGTAGCCGGCTATACACAAGAAGGTTCTAAGAGGTGTCTAGGTGCGATGGATGTAAGGATAAGGAGAAAAGAATGATGATAAAGCTTGGAGGTGTTATGATAAGATTAAAAGTTGAAGACTTTGAACCTTATCATGAGCTAGGATTGGAGAGTCTATAAATAGCACCTTTCCTTAGGCCTTTCTGTGGTCTTCAAACACATTAAAAACACGGAATCACACCATAAAACTCCATATGACACATATTGACTCAAAAAGCAAATCTGGTTTCCTTTTTGTGTTCTGCCAATCACCACTCATCACACGTACTGTTTTGTTTTTCCTTTTCTCCCATGTGACAAACATTAAAGCAAAATCAAAGTACCTACATATATAATCACGTGTGCATAGTATTGTTAAATTATGCATACAATATTATATATATAGTAGTGATTGGATTCCTACTTCTTTCCCCTTTATATTTATTTAATTCATTCGACTAATATTTATTTATTAGTTCGATTGGAATAAATAATATAATACACTTGTTGTTTGGTAATCGTGAAGTAATGACTAGCATCGTGACGTACTTGTTAGACGTGTTTGTGTGAGCACTCGTAGAGGTGACAATTTAGTCACTAGTTTCATATACTTGGTTTCGTAGTTTTGCTAGTGACTACAAGGGTTAGTATTCTATTTACTTTTCATGTTCCTTCTTTGTTTATTTATTGTGTGTTGATTACATGAACCAAACTAGATCCATATCCGCTGCGTACTCATAGTGATAATTGGTTAACTGATTATCAAATCCCAACAGTTTTTACACCTTTAATTACTTGGACCACTATAATTTATTTTAATGGATCACCAATACTACGATCTTAGATCTTCCTGTGGTTGAGAAACTTTTGGTTTGAAAAAAATTACGAAATTAGCACTTCAAGGGGTCTTTGGGGGGAGATTAACTTTATGTAGTTTACATGTCATTAAGTGTTAAATGATTTTAGAGGTTTATGGCTTATTTTTGTTGTTATGAACGTATGTAATATATTTATTTGTGGATTGTGTTCTACGCAGTTCTTTTCATAAACTTTGATGGAATATTTATGTTGTTGCATAAGGGCACGTACGTAAGCCATACATGCACTTGGTTGTGTTTTAGGTATGATTGGTAAGCTTCTCAAAAAAATTATATGCTCTTTTACATGATGTCAGTACTATTTGTGCTTTGTTAAGTTGGTATGACAGTGTTGGCAACCTTAACTGACAATATATATGAATGACAGTAACAAGCCTTTTTTTTATATATGAGCTGGCATATATATGACATATTTATTTTATTATGCTGTTTTAGTATCTACATTTTCTTATGTTAACAAATGGGTACATTGTATGAAAAATATCAAGATCCTCGGTTGCTTTGAGGCAAAGAGCTAAAGGTGCTAAGCAAAGCTAGGTAAAAGAAGGTTTGGGTGTTAACATCGTTGCGTTATCTTAATTCTAATTCTAACAATGTAATAAAGAGATGTTTCTATCAACGTAGTTGTCACATTTTTAGATTGTGTTTTGTTTTATACAATATGTGTTTAACGTGTGTGCCCCCAATAGGCTCACACACTTCTAGTCGTGACCGAGCTAGTCCAACTCACATAATCCAACATTATCAATAACTTATAGCCCCGTCTCATGTATGTACACATTTTCTGTTATTTTTATCTGAGATTAATTGAGCTATCTGTACTCAAGGTGAGTTCATAGCCCCACTTTTTACAGTTTTACTGATTTATTATTTTGGGGGTGTTACACTTTGTAATGGCACGAGGTTACAAATTGTTAGAATGGGTCACTAACATTGAAGCAAAGATCATTTCAGGTGGTAAAGTAGGGACATTTGTCCCTAACCCTCGCTTGAATATTAGTCCATCCGATAAAAAAAAATGCCTTTTCAGCTTAACAGGAGACAATATTCGATAGTTGTTTGTTTTTCATGGCAATTAATAAAAGTCAAGGCCAAACGTTGTCTAAGGTTGGTCTATACTTAGAGCGACCGGTTTTTTTCACACGGATAACTTTATGTAGCGGTTTCAAGTGTAAAGAGCAAGAAGGTCTAAAACTATTATGTTGCGATAAAGATGACATCCTTTCCAATCACACAACAAATGTTGTGTATAAAGAAGTACTTCATCGACTTTCCCATTAATTATTTAAGTTTGTTTACTTTACAACAATACATTCAATGTTGTTTCTGTATTTTTCAGCACGTCATATTATGTATTTTTTAAAACAGTATGTCTCTCATATATTTTTATATTTAAATCATTTTTTCACTACATTTTATTGTGTAAGAGGAAGAATTAAAGCTAGCCGCCAAACAGGCGGGCCTTGAAGCTAGTTTTTATATGATAAAATTAGAAAAAAATTAATAGAAGAGAGAGAAGGTACCGCGATGGTTGAGGGAAAGTTGAAGGAAAATATTTTAGAGAGGGAAACGGACTGATGTGGCGAAGGAAAAACCCTCACCACACCCTCCACCCTAATCATGTTAATCCTATGTGTTCTGGTATGAAAAAAACTATCATTTATTGTTTATGATTATTAGTTTAGTATTTAATATCTATCTATTTTTTATATAATAAAACAAACTTTTGTACAAGCATTATGAAGTAGAATCATTAAAAAAATCTGGCGTGTCACTCCCATATTTCACGGCATATATGGTAAGTACAATTCTACAATTCTTCAACACACAGTTTCGGATGAATTGAATGTCATAAAAAAATTCCTAAAACCATTTCAATTATTTCAATAACATCAATCAATTAAATTCCTCCAATTAGTAAGGTGTAGTAAGGCCAGATGGAGTGGTGGTGGTAAACCCAGACACGTCAGCGCCACATCAGCTTTCTCTCTCCAAATAAAACTCACCTTACAACTCACCTTTCAACCGTAACAAGAACTCACCTTACCAATAAAACTCACCTTACTCACCCTTTTTTTATTTAAATACTTTTATTCATAAACTAAAAAAATAAATATTTACGTAAACGTACGAAATTAATAAAAACGTTAACTAAATTAAAAACTTTTATTCATAAATTAAAAACATTACAACACAGTTAAAAACCGTACATAGTAAATTAAAAACAATACATAGATTATTAATCTGTTTCGTATTTCGAATCAGTTTGCACTCCAAATTCCAAAATGAATAACTCACCTTCAGCTTCTTCTTTCTTAATTCTATCCTCCCACTCTTTTTCAGCTTTTGCTTGTTCTTTCAATGTTTCTCTTAGTACCTCTTCATCCTAAAGTAGTTGTTGATACTCTTTCTCAGTAAGAAATCCGTGAGTAATGGGAGATGTGGGCTTGTGCGTATTTTGTTTAGATGAGGAACCACCCTTATGGGTTTCTGAGTCGTGGTTGGGGGTTGTGTAAGGTTGTTGAAGGATTGGTTCGGTTGGTTTTTCGGGTGCCGAGGGATTGCTTTGGTTGGTTTCAGACATGGTGAGTTTTTGAAATGTTGTTTGAATGTGTGAGAAAAAGTTGTGAAAAGAGTTGGTATTTATAGTGGGAGAATGAAAGGAGTTGGTATTTTCAGATAACCAAACATATTTAGCCTCAATTTGTTTTTCTATTTTTCCTGCCTTTCGATACATAGCAAGATTTATCTCGTAATCTTTATCAGATTCTCGTTTCAAAAAAGCATCGATTAAATTACGAGTCTCTTGTGGAATGTCATTGCATTTCTCGTATGATTGTCTAAGATCTTGTTTAGCTGCGCTTGCATTGTCAAATTGCACGGCTAAATCCATCATCGCTTTCTGACGAACGCTATCTTCGTGAATTAGTTTTTGAACTAAAGCGTGAATTTCATCGACGGTGTGTGGAAGTAAACAAGCCATATTAATTTAAAAATGGGAATAATTGTGTATAAAAATAGATAAATTAGTGGGTATTTATAAGTAAAAAGTGGGTTTTTAAAAAATATATATATATATATATATATAACGGTTACATTTTGGGAGAGGCCCACTATTTTTAAAACCCACACTAGGTGAGTATCTCACCGAATTGACACAAAAACATGCCAAAACTCACCTCACAAAAGTAACTCACCTCGGTGAGTTTTACCACCGGAGTGGCAAGTCGCGCGCGACTTCATAAGCCACCGAGGTGAGTTTTGGCAAACTCACCTCCACTCCATCCAGCCTAAGGGTTGGTTATCTTAGTTTTCATCACTAATACATGTATCAATTTCAATCCATATAAAAACGGGTCAATATGCGTTGTTTTTGTTTATCACATATAACTTTAACGTATGGAATCTTTCTTCATAAATAATGTCCATGGTTACTCTTGGGTTACACGTGATTCATACTTACATGTTGACAACTCTAATTTTACCTTACATGTTAGATCTTGCTAACACTAATTGAATAAATTAAATGAAACAATACAAACAAATGGATCATGAGTACGTCTTTTAATGAGTTGTATGTTTTAGTTAAAAACTTCATTACACCATGTCAGCATTTATGTTCCTTTTATGAAACTTTATGTATATTTTCTCTAAAAATATGTACTTCATTATTTGAAAACTGGAGGAATACAAAATCATTGTTGTACATGAAGAAGCTGTTTTGCTTAATTAATTCAAAATTTTCATATGTTAGGCTTTGATATAATAAGGGGATTAATTGATGGATGAAGAAGTTCTAATGCAAGAAACTGGATATTGTCCGCAGAAGAGAAATATAGGGCACAATTAGGGAGAATTGGAAGAAGAAAATGAAAGTGCATCATTCAAGGTTGTTTGTTAATTTATTTACGATAGGTAGATAATATCTTTAAATTGGCAAATCCAAACTCCTATTATTTAGAATGAATGTGGATTTTAGTTGTGTTTTAACGGTAATGATTCATTTATTCATTATCCATGGTTAGTTGATATTTGTATTACATTTCTGTTACGTAAAGGAAATAGTTGTTATAGTTCGTGTATTTATTATGTGTTACATTCATTCTATCATTAGATTTTTCTACGGGTGGGAAATGGTTCTAATGGTAAAACCCACTAAGTGTCACCGTTATAATTGTTTTGTGTAACGGGTCGATATGGGCGATTTTGTGTAACGGGTTGATATGGGTAATTTTGTGTAACGGGTTGACATGGGTAATTTTGTGTAACGCGTTTGATATGTGTGATTTTGTGTAACGGGTTGATATGGGTGATTTTGTATAAATAGTCGGGTGGTTTTGTGAAACAGGTCGATATTGGTGATTTTGTTACATGCCGAAATGGCCGGGTAAACCTAAAATCTTTTTGCTTTAGGGTCTTAGAATTATATTATTAGGGTTATACTTATAATTAAGAAGTACTTAAAAAGTTATAAGATGCTTACAATATGCGCTTATGGACATAGTGATAAAATCACCCATCATGCTAAATTTCTAACTTATATGAATGTACATATATTCTCCTAAATAATGTTATCTTCTATCATCATATTACGATCGTGATTACTTAATTACCTTATTTCATTGGACCGTAAAAAGCAAACGACGAAGAGATTTCGATAGATGTACCTGACAAAATTCTTATAGATGCGGCAGATGATCCGGTAACGTCTATTATCGATTTTACTTATCCAAACATGTTGGATAACATAAATGATTTGTCATACTTTTAAGAAAAGGCCATTCTTGCTCCAACGAATGAAGTTGTGAACACTATAAACGATTATTTGATGGAGAAATTTCCAAATGGCTTACTTAAGTTGCGACATCATAGATAAAACTGAAGGTGGCGCCGCCATAGATCAATCCATTTTCTCACCAGAATTTATCAATTGATTGCATTTCTCAGGTGTTCCAAATCACACATTTGCGTTAAAGTAGGAGTCCCGATAATGTGATTGAGAAATATTGTCAGCAATGATTGAAGTCTCAAGTGTGATGCAGGTGCGGTCAACAAACGAGTCAACATGACAAATACACTATAATTACGATCAAGGTAAATACATAATTGTAGGGTCAGTGACAAATATATAATTTACTTGATATACAAAATAGATAGGACATCAGGTTTTATCAAAGTGCATGCCTTTGTTCGCGACCTTAAATAAATACACAAATTAACATCGGATTCAAACGAGACTATTCTACACTTTACATTGTATGACAAATTCAGCGTCTATGTAGAAAGTAGGAGAAAAACTATAATTACGATCAAGGTAAATACATAATTGTAGGGTCAATGACAAAAATCTATTTTACTTGATTCTACAAAACCAAATAGACATCAGGTTTTATTAAGAGTGCATGAGCTTTGTTCGAGACCTCTAAAAAGCTACACAAATTACCACTCTTCTGGATACATTCACCCCCTTTGTCAAGAATAAATCATATTAGAAACTCCTTGACATCATACACAACTTCACATCCCCGATACCAATAACCTTATCCAAAAAACACTAATCATGCATATTACAACACTTCTTATCTGTACATCAATCTGATTGAAGGTTGCATAGCTCGACAAATGTCCTTTTAAGTCTTGAGTCTTGACTGGTAACAAATGGAAATTTTGTACTCAACATTGCATCCTTCTTTAAACTTGTTAGAAGCATATAGCGGAACGCTGTATCGAAAGTACTCCACACCAACTCACAAACAGCCTTTGGGTCATCAAGAACCTTGCAGAGGAAATTTGATTTTTGCTCCCAATACAAAACAATGATGTATTGGGCCAAACCCAATCATTGGGTTAATCCCAATCTGCTGGAAGTTTAAAAGCAGTTACAAAAGTTAGTTAGCAGTTACAAAAAACAGTTATAGGCAGTTATAATGGAAAGGACATATCTGTTGGATCATACAAACCAACACAACCTTTCACTTGTACCTTTTCGATTTGTATAAATAGAACAAACATGTTTTAATGATGACAGATTTATAGAAATAAAGTTCATTTCATTGTTTTGGTATATCATGAATCATAGATCCTGTTGTTAGGGGCCAACATTTGGCATCAGAGCTTTTGGTATTTTTAAACCAAATCATCATATACCATTTTAAGAGTGTTCCTGTTTTTTGAATAAAAAAAACCGCACCAATTTTTCCCAAAAAATAGTTTGCAATAAAAACTAAACACAATCAAAAATCATTTTGTGTTTATCAAATCTTTGTATTAGGAGACCCCAACAATTGCCACCGAGTGAATAATCACTGGCAACAAAAGGGTTTCATCCGTTGCAAACTACTATCAAGAACATAACAGGAAAAATATAACCCGAAAAAAATCAAGGTTAAGGCACGGTACCAAAATTTTTTCACAGATTCAAAAAAAACAACATCGAAAGGATAACATTAAGTCATCATCAAAAGGGCGCAAAATCGAATCATCAAAAAGGAAGGAACACACCTGATTTTAAAGAAACAAGAACCACACCCTTAATCGAATCATCAATTGATTCAGGTTATCCAAAAACGCCCAAATCTTGGACGAATTTTTAAGATCCCCAATCTTTGCGAAACCTTAGATTTTCGCATAACCAAATTGAGGAACCCAATGGTTACGAACACAAGCCTAGAAGAAGGACAGTTATACCACCCATAATATTCGACGGTTAATCACAACAGAGGAGAAAGATCAGAAGGCCTCAAAGAGACGAACTCCCCAAGGAGACGAACTCCCCAAAACAAAAGAAAGGGGCGGACATAATAAGAGAAAAGGGACACTATGGTTATTTACCCTAACAGGTTTTATAAAAAAACCATTTCACCCTTCCACTTTCATTTTCTATATACATCATTTTTAAGTTATATATAGATATACAGTTTTAGGCTTTTAGAAAAGTTACCCCCTTTAATTTTAAGTTTGTAACTTTTCCTAAACCCGTAGATAGAAATATAGTAACATAGTGATTACACTTACTATATCGAGAGAATAATTTTTAAGGAGTAATTAACCTTAGGTTATTCAACTTTAGAATATAAAATCCTCAAGGATAGTTTTTTTTAGAAGAAAACTAGTCCCCGTTAAGTTTGATAGCCTGTAAGGCACAACCAGAGTACTCACCAGGAAAATTCGACACACTTAAGTGTTAGATATTTTATTTTTGGAGAGTTTTATTCAATATCCTAAAGATATGACGAAAGATAGTGGAGATAGTTCAAAAAAGGAAATTAGTACCACCAGTACACCTCAATTCCAATGTCCAATGCTAAAACCCTCGAATTACTCATTATGGGCAATTCGAATGCAAATCATTCTAGAAGCGAATGGTTTATGGGAAACAATAGAGCCGCTAAAGACGACTCAACCCGACAACAAAAAGGATAAGACTGCTATCGCATTCCTTTACCAAGCCTTACCAGAAGAACAATTGCTTCAAATTACAAAGCACAAAACCGCGAAAGCCATATGGGATGCCTTGAAAACTAGACACATAGGAGAAGAAAGAGTCCAACAAGCAAGGTTGCAAACACTCAAATCCGACTTTGAGATGTTACACATGAAGGAAGACGAGACAATCGACACCTTCACCGGAAAACTAACAACTCTAGTAAACAAAGCTGCAAGTCTAGGGCACACAATTGAAGATTCCGTTGTCGTACGAAAATTATTAAATGCCGTACCCGACAAATTCCTTCAGATTGTTGCATCTATTGAACAATACTCAGATTTAGACGAGATGTCAGTAGACGAAGCAATCGGAAGATTGAAGACATTTGAAGAAAGACTTAAAAGTAAGAAGGAAATACGAGTGGACAGTCAAGAGAGTTTGATGTTCACACGACATGAAGGCCAAGGAAAACCTTTTAGAGAACGTGGTCGTGAAAGATTTAACCAATCACGAGGCCAAGAAAATAACAGATTCAGATCAGAAAGGAAGAACTGGGAATCATCACAAAATAATTTCAAGAAAGAAACAGACAGCAACTCAAATAAATTTACTCATGATAAGAGTAAGGTGTTATGCTTCAAATGCAAGGAGTATGGGCATTTTGCAAACAAATGTCCATCAAAGAAAGAAGAACAATACAATCTCATTGAAGAAGACTTAGAACCAACATTACTTATAGCAACTGTTGAAGAAACACCAGGAAGTTTTGTTAACCAAGAAGAATCACGAAGTAAGAATGGAAGGAAATTCCATTCAGCTTCAAATTGACAATATCAAACATTGAACAAAAAGGAGTTGGCAGTGAAAACTTGGATGGTGGTGTAACCGAAAGCGTGAGTCGACCTGGAATTAAGAAAGATATATACGCTGCAAGAACTCCAATAGGAAGACAAAGTGTTGGTAGTATAACCAACCAGAAACATGATCAATCAGGATTTATGATAGATCACAACAGCAGTTTGAAGTAACTAGAAAAATATGATCAACCTGGACTTAAGGAAGATCACAGCAGTAAAGGTGGAAGTAACCGAAGAAAAATTGATCTACCTGGATGTAAGGATGATCACAAGCACTACAAGAGATCAAAGCAGTAGTAGCTCAAATGGTGGATTTAACTAGAAGATGGATCAAGAAGACTTAAAGATCTACGTCACAGCGATTGTGATTAAGGGGGAGAATATTGGGCCAAACCCAATCATTGGGTTAATCCCAATCTACTGGAAGTTTAAAAGCAGTTACAAAAGTTAGTTAGCAGTTACAAAAAAAACAGTTATAGGCAGTTATAATGGAAATGACATGTCTGTTGGATCATACGAACCAACACAACCTTTCACTTGTACCTTTTCGTTTTGTATAAATAGAACAAACATGTTTTAATGATGACAGATTTATAGAAATAAATTCATTTCATTGTTTTGGTATATCATGAATCATAGATCCTGTTGTTAGGGGCCAACATGATGTAGATCAAGAGGTTCCTTACTATTCAGAAATTCGTAAATCAACCAGCACTTCGTAAATCAAGTTATTAGAGGAACCTGAAACATTCAAAAATTCAAGGTTGAATGGTAAATGAACAAATGTTGTCAATAAGGTTTTTTTAATTTGAAATCCAAGTTCAAGCATCCATCACCACAAGGTTTTTAATTTATTTATCACTTCAGAAAGAATAATAAGTCGAAAAAATCTATCATCTGAAGACCCACATGATAAATATATTATCACCATATATAAAAAAAAACATGTAAAAACTAAAAATACAAAAAACCTATTAAAACGAAACTAAATAATACATGTTCTTCATTATTAGGTTAAACAAAAAGCATAATAAAGTCCATAAGCATCCCAGGATGTAAAAAGCAGGCACACACAAACATCAAAAACAAAGGAAATAACTATTGTTATGACACAAAGCGCAGGATACGAATCATACCTTCATACAATGGCGAGATTGTACCAGTTGCAAAGCTGAAGAAGTGCAGCTTGATTAGCTTGAGACAGATATCTGGTTATAACAGGCGGGAATCTACCTCGGAACTTATTAGAGAGATTTGCCAATAAAGCCACGCAGTAGTGTTTTGGATCCTGAATTTCTTTCAATGGGTCTTCCTCCCTTCTTCCAGCATTATGAAGACGATCAAAGGTGGCTTGATAACCAGCCGCCTCACCAAAATCAGGAACTTCAGGTTCATCCTCAACTCTTTGCTCTTCCGGTTGTGACAGGAGAGTAACAATACCATCTAGCAACTTACCCCAGAGCTCCTCAGCAGCAGGATCCAAAAGCGACGGTGATTCACAGAGTAGTATAGTTGACGCAACTGCACTCAACTTAACCTCGGTGTTGCCAGTTATGGTCTTAAGAGTAGGTATCCAAAACTTATCCAAAATTGCATTGAACAAATTCGCCTGAACAGAGTTAACAGAGTCCACAAAAGTTTTTATGCCGTGCTTGACCAGAAACAGCGACATGAATATAATGAGACACCTAACAAGCCTCGCGGTTTTATTGTTTTGGAGCCGAGTAAACAGGGTACCCCAGATGTCATTCATGTATTCTGCCAAAATATCATACCCAAGATTCTCAATGACCAGGTTCAGAATATGAAATCCTTGCTCTTCAGTGCATGGTGACGAAACAAGTTTGTCAAATATCCCAAGCACGTTTTTTAGCTTCCATTCTCTTGTAAGCTCGTTGGGTGCCTGTTGAAGGAACGACTGAAGCAAACGCACGAGTGCAGGGACATTAGCAGACTTTTTCCACAAATCAGGTGTCAACAGAATGTCAAATATTTGCATGTAATGTAGCGGAACTGGAGGAGTGATCAAATCAACAAGCTGGGCTAACAACTGGAAGGCGTACGGAAAGAATTCAGTAACTTGATTCTTCAATATCATCAGGAGGCTTGGAAAAAGGCGTTGTGAAAACACTTGCACAAGAGTCGGTTCATTTTCACACCCTCTTCGAACAAGAGCAGCAACTGCCTCAAATAAGCAATGGTTAAACACTGGGTTTTTAGGATTCACACAGACCCTTTTTAGAACCGTGGTCAGCTCAGTAATGCAAGGTAATGCCACCTCAGGTGAAATATAAGCAATCTGAAGAACACGCATAATACACCTCATGATATACTGATTGTCCTCCGCCTCAGGCTTCTTTAACGCACCAAAAAGGTTTGTCATCAAAGCTAGCAGAATCGAACCAACGTCCAACGCCGTATATCTTGCTTGAACTCCATTATCCTTCACTTGCAAAAGCTTCTTGATACATTCTCAATAGCATGGTTATGTATCTCTATCTATAATCATCCCTTTGTTCAAATACCGTTAAACCATGGATATGGATCCTAACTCGTTCCATATAGTTTAACCATTTAGATTCTTGTTATAGAACTTAATACAGATATACCAAATGTAATCAAGAATCATCTTGCATTACCCTTTGGGTTCAGCCAAACAATTATCTGAATAATTCTGGAGAGGCGCTGGTATCATACTGCACATCAAGTGGAGGAACAATTTTTTTTTTGAATACAAGTGTTGTGAATGCTGCTTCACATCACTTCCAATAATAGTCTTTATAACTACCATTTTCAGATTAGCGTTTGACTTAGAATTAAAAAGTGATATCCACGCATACGAGAACTTGTTTGTATTCTCAAGTCTAAGGATGACTTAACTAACCATTTTTTGATATTTTACTCATGAATAAGGATCCAAAAGTAAATATTCGAAGGTTGAGGTGTCCAATATACATCCCTTTTGAATAACATATGAGTTTGGTGGAACCATCCTTATATTCAAAGAATATAACCAACCCTTACATTTGTCTTTTGTAACAATATTCTCATACTGTTAACCGATAATAGACATATTTAGAATGATATATCATTCATGGATTAAACATGCAAATATAGGATAACAATTATTATATGAATGAGTAACAAATACCAAGTATCTTTATTTATCACAAAATAAAAATTGTCTTACAATCCCAATTATCCAAATACTAAAACAGATATGCATGAAACTAATTAGCAAGTTGAAGTACAATGTTTCCAACATTCTCAACTATTTCTTTATAAGACAGCTAAATAGTTATATGAGTAAACTTTTCGAATATTTATTTCAAATTAAAGAATTTGAACGATATGATGAGTGTCGTATGTATATTTCATACCATTACAAGAATCATAGTATGAAATGTGACAGTACCTTTTATGAGGTATTTGAAGTCAATCAACATACCTATCTTAGACAATCATCTTTACAGTTTCTTAAAATGTAAAGTATTCTCATTCTTTAATGTGTATTGTAACAATGCTTTTAGTGGAGCATATCTAGTTAGTAGATTTATCATAAAAGATGAAATTCTACTTCAACTAGGATTGATTATTTTCTAGCATTAGTGTACACAAACAACATTATGCCTTATATAATTCGTAAACATTTGTTTTAACAATCATCTAAATCACTCTCAGTTAGATACTGTTGTTATCAGTCATCTAAACACTCTCAATTAGATACGATTGTTGTTAGCTCATCTTGCTCTCGTGCAAAAGTAACAACCACTCTCATACACAATATAAGATATACATGATGAATCCTTCGTTAAAAACACAAGGTTTCCATCCATGTATTAAATTATCTCAAATGAAATATATCATTTAAGACTTGCTTCAATGATGTATTGCATTGTGTTGGACTTAATTTCCGCATGTGTTTATTTCATTACACATTTATTCCAAGATCGTTCGTTTTATTTCCTAAATTCCCAAGTGAAGTTTCATTATAATATCAAGGATTAACATCTAGCTTAGATGGAATGATCCCTTCAATATGTTACACAACATATGAATTTTAAGGAAAAAGAAAACATAGTGCTCCCACTTGATGTCAGGTGTACTCAGGAGTTATCTTAATTTAATCAAAAATAATATTGTGATTAAACTTGAGATATCAGCTCCTCAGATGCATGATCTAATCCACAATTGGATTCTTTAATCTTGTATATTTTATAAAGATTATTTTAAACTCGTAACCTTTTGATTACACACCATCCTCGCAAAAGGTAATCATAAAGAAAAGAGTTATAAAAACTTAATTGGCATATTACAAATATAGATTCATAACCCCTTTGATTACACATCGTCCTCGGAAGGTAATCATTAAGGAAAGAGTTATGATACTTAATTTGCCAAATGTCAGATTCAAGGGAACCTGTATGACAATTAGTTATCTTTATATAATTAATGCGTGTAAAAAAGAAAGATTTAATCATAGTCAGTTGCTTGAGTAAGATTAAAAACTCTTTTCATCAGTCAAACATTAATATGTATACAATTTTTGTCCTTATAAGCCTTTCTTCAAAAAAAACTCATTTTGACCTTATATTTTACTGTTTGGTAAAAGATCAATTAAGCTTAAAACATTGATTGCCTTTTAAGGACTGCATCTTATCATTTATAGTTCTAAGATATTTATCAGATCCAAGATGTGATAATTAATCTTATTAGTTAGCAGGTTTATTATGACCCTTTAACTTATATTCCTCAGCATTGATATTAAAATATCACTCCATTGGTGAGGCATCCTTACAGATTTATGAATGAGAGTTACATTATACTTTAGTTCGACATTTTCATGCTAAACCTCAGTATGACATCAGCAAGTGAATTTAGAAGGTTATGTATTTTGTTCTTGGATATCTTCAAGATTTTTAGATGCTCCCACTTACTTTTGTAAGAAGAGATACTTCTCTAAACATTAAGTATTTAAGCAACAATAAATTGTTCTTAATCGGGACAACAAAATACATTTTACAGTTCTCATCTCTAGCTTGTTAATAATATGCTTCACAAGATATTAATAAATTTCGGATCTTTAATCAAGACCTAATGAGATTCATCCCTAATCTATAAATAGATAATGTCTTGAATACCTTCTAGGTTGGAACTATATTGACTGTATCCATGACACACGCAAATTTATAACCTTGATCGATTTTAAAGGTAGAGTAATTAAAGTTATCTGAAATCAAACAATATGAATATAGTTTGTTTCAACACAATAGACATACCATGATAGTGTGGTATTCTATGAGTATTGGAATTGTGAGACTCCATCAGAATTTCCTAGATAACTTAATTCTCTATAGATCAAATACTTGTCAATTGGGTTGAGCAAAATTGAATACACAGTATTTTACAACCAAGTGCATGCTATAATGTATATTTCTTGAATAAGTACATTAACTCCATGTTCATGTGTTCACAAGAAGACAGAACAGTTCAAGAATTCTTTGATCATGTGTTTACAAGAAAACAAAACATGTCAAATACATTATATGTCGTTGAATCATTTAAGGACCTTATGTTTATGTGTTAACAAGAAGACATAACAATGTTTCTACATATTTATGTCATAAGTCATTGATTAATTCAAGGACTTTATAATTACGTCTTAACAAGTAAACATAATTATACTAACTAAAGTAATCATGAACGCAAACTCTTGAGTTCAATGGTAATTTCAAGTTAATTTCATACTTCATAATCATGATTATATAATTAACCATAATTATTTTGACTAAATCATATAGTCAATAAGTTGAAGTATCTTTATATTATATCTTGACTTTTAAATGTAATAGGGCAACAAACATCTTGTGTGTTTAAGTCCTAGTAGATTTATTAGTTTTCTTACCTTGCGGTCAAGAGAAACCAATTAATCATATTGTTATATGTTGTTCCTTGCACACACTTAGGATTTCTCCCACTTGTGTAGGGGACAACATTACCTGAAGTAGAAAAACCATACGACAAGCGTTCGATTGTTTAAACAATATGATAGTATCATAGATATTACAAGTAGATTTCAAACCATAATGTTGAATAAGGAATCGTGGATTATTATTCTATAGATAACGTTTCAGGAAAGCAACAAGTAGTTATCCTATAAAATAAAATGCAATCTTCCTTTAGACAATGGTTGTTCATATCCGGAAAGTAATATATTATTTCAAAGCAAGCTAGAAATAATATGGGCAACTAACAAGGAAATAAATCTTGTAGCTCCCACTGAATTTGTCAACATTGTAAGTGTCACATCACCAGTAGAAAGCAAATAGCGATTTATTTACTTCCCTACTCTCTTAGAATGCCTACAAGTAGCAATGCACTTAGGTATAGTACAGAGTATATGAAGTTCTACTTATGTAGATGAGGGACTTTCCATCATGTATTCATTAACTTGAATATTTAGCATGCATTTCCTCCTTAATTTGTCTGTCTAACCACAAGGGTGTTTAGCACTATAAGGAATGAATCGAGTCCAAGAAAATTTACCTAGAAGACCTGCTAGCAATTTTTTTTACTCATTAGGGTTTAAACTCATACATCGTGACAAGTGCAAGATGTCATTATTTGGTAGCTATAGACACAATGTTCTCTAGTTACACAAATATTTTATCTTTCCAAAATTTTAAAACCGGAAAAAGGTAATGAAAGATAGAAAGTGAGTTTAAATATAATTTAGGAAAAACTTCACATATAACCTTATCTTATTCTTGTCAATCAATGAGAAGAGATAGGAGTAAGTCTCACTCTTTCTTACCAAGAAAATAGACTATGTTTGTCTTTTAAGAAAAACAAACTTACGTTTACGGATTATGTTGCAATAACACAATTAACCAGAACATAGAAAGTTCAATTTAGTATTTTTGATAATTAAATTCTTAAAAGAATTAACTACCCAATTAATTACTAATAAGACTAAGATCCAACTTGTCCTCCCACTTATTACCAGAGGTATGACCAGTGTGTAAACAAGTAGGGCAAGAGGTAAGCGACGAGCGTTAATTGCATTGTTAATGAAACTCTTAGATTTATGAGACACATGACTTTAGTAACTCATATAGTAAGGTCATGTACATGTTTTGTCTCATCTTATGCCTCGGGTCCTAGGTCTAACCGGGAAAAAATTCACCATGGGTTGGAAAGGCCCTGAGGTCTGACCAGAGAAGACAATCCAAATGCACGTGTTCTTCATTTGGCTCGCATAGACTTAAAACTTCACATAGGGGTATACATATAAATTTTACAAAATATGTGACAAAAATCATGTACAAGAAGCATGCAAAACAACTTGTAGCACAAAGTTAAGAAAACATTTTGTTAACCTTTTTAATATAGACATCATTTTGTCAAATGTTCACAAAGAAGCGGAGAAACAGGTCAGCGCGAAGCATATTAAAAACCTGACTTCTTTAGGGAAGCCGTAGCAAAACCCGCCTAAAACTTCTCTTGTAGTTTGTTTAACAATGGGTGAGCCATATTTCCAATTGACTAATGATGCTATTATATGTTAAGAAACCCTTTGTTAACATTAGTTTTTATAGTTGCCAATATGGTAGAAAAGATTACAAATTGATCAAACCTTATATTGTACTCCTACATCCATCCGAAGACACAAGTAATTCTAATAATTCCCTCATATGCCGAAGCATGTAGTGGGGCAGGATAAGATTAAAGATCAATTCAACCCCATACCGCGCACATAAAACTAAATTACACAAGAAATCAAATTTCATAGTTTAATATTCGTATTAAATTTGTCCAAAAACCCTGGTTTCGCAAATAACACATAACTGGTCACAAGGAGTATAATTACGTATGTAATGTTAGACATGTTCAATCCAAATTTCTTTATAAGTATAAATCCATTTTTTAAGAGTTTCATAAAGTCTATTTGCACATATTGAGCATTACATGACATATCACATATAAGAAATTAAAACAGAGAGAAAATTGGAGTAGAATTGAAGACAAACTCATATACTGAAAGCAGTAAATCATATAATGCCTCGAGTTCTCAAAAGAGTCTTCCCCAATTAGAGAACCAAAAGATTCTCACTAGGTTTTCTGCTAAAGTACCTAGATCGCCACATCCATCATATAGCATGATTGCGTGAGTCTTAAGGCCGAGATAAAACAAGAATAGAATAACATGGCAGCTTAATTAATATTTAATTTTAATCTATTCTCCTTTTTATCAAGTAACAATTACAATTAATTCTATGTGTTTATTCATTATTTATGGCAAGGATTGCATATCATTGCCATAATTTTCTAATAAAATAATAAATAAATCAGATTTCATGCAGCCCTAGCATGTTTAAATATGTGTGTAACCCATAAAAACACCAAACGAGTTGACTCGTGATGCCACTGTTGGGATTTTATAAACTGTTAACCGTTTAACACTACGAGTACGCAGCGAATATAGATCAAGTAAGGTGCATATGATTAACACACAATAAATAAACAAAAGGGTAATATAGAAAACTAACTCTTGAAGTCAACTGCAAATGTAATGAAACAAAGAGCTAGAAAACCCTCTTGAAACTAGTGGATAAATTTCCACCTCTACGGTTGCTCACACAACACGTCGACCAAGTACGTCACGATGCTAGTCGTTACTTCGCGTATCTCAAACAACAAGTGTTTTGATATTTCTTCAAAACTAACCGAATACTGGTATACGTTCGATTAATTAATGAATTAAAGAAAGAAATAAACCAAATACGGTTTATAATATTTGATTCTATCTTGTACGAATAGGAAAGCAAATCAACGCTTTGTATTTTTACTTTCTGCCGTAAGAGTTGACTAAGGAAAAACAATTTGCTTAAGGGTTTTGTTTTATGTGCCGTATGTATTCATTTGTGTGGGACGAGATTCAATTAGGGAGAAGGAATGAGGTGTTTATAGCACCTCAATCCTAGTTGTAGATAAACTCTAAAACCTTGAAGATAAACTTCAAGTGTTACGCTTATCATAACTCTTCCATCTTATCCTAAACACTCATTATTATCACAATAATTTGCACACAAATCCCTTTCTAGAATCCTCCCAAATCTGCCACTTTTGGGAGGAGGACAAGGGTTTTCATTTTCGACATTTTAAGCCCTTCTCTTTTTTATTTAACGGATATATAAAGTTAGTTAAGCGTCTAACGGAAACTAACGACCGTGTAAATATATTTTGTGAAACATATTATACATTTAATAAATATATAACAAGTATATATATTAATTACATAATAAACTTACTCTTCGTGTTTTACGTGTGTGCCCCCAATAGGCTCACACATTTCTAGTCGTATTAGTGCTAGTTCAACTACCATAATCCAACATCCGACGCATCCACAAGCAAGTTCCAAACCGCATCCGCAAACCCCCTTAAATACTTCCGAAACAACTCATCCTCTTTCTCCATATAATGAGTGATATTATCAAAAATAGCCGCACGTAATCCATCCACAAGCGCTATACCATCAGTATCGCTGTTTTCAACAACCGGATACCTCACAATCAAGTAATTCTTAAATTGATCCATCCACTCATCCGCGGTATCCTCAAAAAACTCGGGCAAATCCAAAAAATTCAACGAGTAGAAAATCCGACAACACAACCTCTGCGCCTCAACCAACGGCTTAACCACAAGAGAAATCCCAACCGCACCACTTATTTTCACCGACAAATTTTCCACCATACTCAACAACGGCGCAGCAAAGTTATCTAAACAATAATTCAAATCAAGCAATAACGGATCACTCTTATACTGATACCTAAACTTCTTAAACAACGAGTTAACAGTAGCAAGTATACCATTCACACTCACAAAATCATTCACATTAATGGCCTTCTCGATATTTGTCTTCAACTCAGGCAATAAAGCCGGCCAAAGCTTCGAGAAATCATGATTCCCAATAACCGCAAGCGCTTCACTAAGCTGCGCCTGAATCTTGGGACCAACTGACAACATCAACCACACGATCAACTGCTTAATATGCTCCTTCTCGGCGTCATGTATCGGCGCAGCCGCATAAGGTCCCCCAGCGTTTCTTTCATTATTATGCAATGTCGGGTTATTAATATATCTTCTTTCCTTATTATGCAAACTTGTTTTCCAAGTTAGTCATTTATTATAAATAGGGGTTTTAGGGTATGAATTTCTTAAGTCGACACCGAGTTTACCGAGGTACTGTACTATCTTTTTTATTTGTTTCGTTCAACTTTTGCTAATTCGTTTCCTGGATGGATTATCAATTGATCTCGGTTCCAACCTTATCAGAGATTCTCATGAGAATATATGTCTTGTTGGAGAAATATTATATCATTCAACTATTGCTAATTCATTAAAATGATATAACATTTCATTACTATAAACAAACACTAAATAGAGTTTGAAAAACTATTAGAATATCAATTTTATAATCTGAACCTTTCATCGTTTAAGGGTCAATAACATGAGGATCCATCACTTCCAAACAATACTTCTCCATTAGTTTCAAATGCTAAACCATCATGAATATGATGGGTACTTGTATTAAATTGCATCATTTGGTAACATTTATAATTTAGCACATAATAAAAAACATTTATTAAGGTAGCATCAAATGAAACACGAATGGTTCATCGATACAGGGAACTACTTACTTTACTTAGATTATGTTTGTGATACATGAAACCTGTTTTTCGCAACCAAGTTAGTTAGAAAAACAATGACTTAAAATAGTGTTTAAAATGTTAAATGTAAAATAGTTTTTTTTAGTATGGTTTGGTTTAGTGTTGTGTTTGTGCTTTTCTCAAACATATTCATCATTTCCTTTTAAGTTCTCACACTTAAAAAGCTTGATCATATTGTCCTAGTGTTAAATATACATTCATTTTTCACAACATTTTTCTTGTCAATAACTTGCAATCTAAAATTTTGCAAGCAATAAGAAGTCAATTTTTACATTTCATTTTTTGGGTAACCATGGTTTCAGACCTTTGATCGACTTGTCCACGAAGTTTGAACCTACCGCCACACACACATTCGAACCATATAATGGGGGTTTTCATCCTTTTCAAGAGGTTGGTTAAAGGAAGTGTGCTTTTAACTGGAAGCTAAACAGAGTGATTTATACTTTATGTATAACTTATCAGAGTTGGCAAAATGGATGGGTTGTAACGTGTGAGAAGAGTAATTAACAATAAGAGAATTAATAATAAACATATTAACACATAATTAATTTTCATGGTATTGGAAATATAAGCGGATACTTAAGACGGTTCAACCCTTGTAGACTACTCGTAAAGTTATTGACTGATTTGTTTCTTGTCCATATAGTACAACCAGTTCCATTATTGTCATATGTTTAAAAACCCACACAACTACAATTATTTCAGCACCTTAGCTTACAATCACTAATACTAATCAACATCACCCTAGCTGTTTATGTCAAAAGAAAATTGCTCATTCAGATTACCATATTTATCACCCTCGATCCTACACTGAGGCAATTTAAATCCACCCACATACAGATTACCTGGATCATATCCCTAACCGAAATAATCAAGGGTCAAAGACACAACACTATTACCAATCTAGTCATTTTCTTAATTATCTTCTCGACCACGGACATTTTTACTCTCCCAACTTCCCCCTGTTTTTCATTTTCATGATCATGAGCAAGCTCTCCATCTGCATTTTCATTACCTTGTTTATCAACATGGTTGGCTCTTCAGTTTTCTTAATCTTCTACAATTCTTCTTCACTTTGGGAAAACATTATTTTCTCCCTAAGTAAAGGTGTTCTTGGTACTATCATTGTTAGAACTTGTGGGTTTTCATTAACAAATGTGTATTGTATGTATCCCACTAATTGGATGAATGAAATGAATGTTTAATTATAAATGGATATTAGTGACAGTTTTTGTGACAGTGTTCTGACACATAACGTTGCTATTAGGCAGTATTATTGAAAAAAGCGCTCTAAATTCTAAATGCTGGGGCAGTTAAATGGGTTAAAAAGGGTGCCTTGATAAAACCCATCGCGACTGTTTGAAACAATATAGATTAGTGACGGTTTTTTCTGTTGCTAAATCGTCGCTAAACTGTCGCTAATAGCACTTTTTTGTGAACCATTGTGACTATTCGAATGGTCACGAGTTTCCCTTTAAATATGGCCATCTTTTTGCATTTTTAATTATCCAAAACACTCAGTCCAATACATACACAAAATACATAATCATTTGATGTTCATGTAAACTTTGTGTACACTGCATAAAGTTTATTATTTTTGAGGTCGAATCCTGGGAAGAAATTAGTCACGAATCCCACTAGAGTAAATAGTGGGGGCTAATATTCTTTAAGGACAGTGATTATCACATCCTCAATTTCGTTCATATTACTAGTAGAAATCTGCCCTATACTTGGGAACTTTCAGATCTACCTCCAAGTTCCAAAGCAATTGGGTGTAGATGGGTATTTAGAATTAATTACCATACAGATGGATCTATTCAAACTTTTAAAGCTAGGTTGGTAATTCAAGGCTTTAGTCAAAGTCAAGGAGTTGATTACTTTGATACATATGCACCGGTAGCTAGAATTACTTCGATTAGGGTGCTCTTTGTATTAGCTTCAATTTACAATTTGCCTATACATCAAATGGATGTTAAAACTGCCTTCTTAAATAGGTGACTTAGATGAAGAAGTCTATATGAAACAACCTGAAGGGTTTGTGTTGCCTGGTCATGAGAATAAAGTTTGCAAATTAAAGAAATCTTTATATGGGTTAAAACAAGCACCTAAATAGTGGCATGATAAATTTGATAAGTCTGTACTTTCAAATGGTTTTACCCATAATTCATTTGATAGATGTATTTATTCTAAGTTTACAAAAGATTATGGTGTCATCATATGCCTTTATGCAGATTATATATTGATTGTTGGAACCAATATAGAAGGTATCAATGAAACTAAGAAGTTTTAGTCTTCATGCTTTCAAATGAAAGACATGAATGAGGTTGATACTATTTTAAGGATAAATGTTAAAAGGTATAGTGGGGGTTATTGATTGTTGGTTTTTACACTTCTTTATATATTTTATATTTTATTATATATTATATATATTTACGGTGTGAATCCGGAATGATCAGTCATCTTGTAAACTGGTAGAGAATAATGGAAGAGTTGTTGCTCAAATAGAATATGCAAGTGCAATAAGTTGTTTAATGTATGCTACACATTGTACTAGACCTGATATTGCATATGCTGTTTGCAAACTGTCAAGATATATGAGTAACCCAAGTTAGGATCATTGGAAAGCAATTGGAAGAATTTTTGGTTATCTTAAAAGAACTAGAAAATTAGCTTTGTATTATGATCGTTTTCCTGTTGTACTTGAGGGATACTCAGATGCTAGTTGGATAACTGGTAGTAGTGATAGTAAATCCACAACTGGTTGGATTTTTACACTTGGTGGTGGGGCTGTTTGTTGGGGTTCAAAGAAACAAACATGCATTACACATTCCACCATGGAGGCTGAGTTTTTAGCACTTGCAGCCGCAGGTAAGGAAGCAGAATGGCTAAGAAATATGTTGTTAGACATAGAGTTGTGGCCAAAACCAATGCCAGCCATTTCCTTACATTGTGATAGTCAATCGACACTATCAAGGGCATATAATAAGGTGTACAATGGAAAGTCTAGACACATTAGCCTTAGACATGCCTATATCAAGGAGTTAATATCGAATGGGATAATAACTATTGAATATATACGCTCTTGTAAGAATCTTGCGGATCCGTTTACAAAAGGTCTTCCAAAAGACATAGTCTTTGGAACTACAAGAGAGATGGGTTTGAAACCCATTGAATAGTTGGCAACAATAGGAACCCAACCTTTACTTAGACTAAAATCTACTTAAAGGTTCAATGTGGTAAAAACAAGTTGTTGATTACCAACTGGACACTAGTTTAGTTTAAATACTAAATAGTGAGTAATTCTTTTAGGGTGAGTATTTGTACTCTTAATGAAGTGTACCTTTGGAAATTGAAGGGCTTCACCTATGTGGATATAAGGAGTGGTGCCGCTCCTACAAAGGTGAGTTACTCTTGGAGATATCTATGAAACTGAGATTAGCACATGGCCATAAAAGTGCTACCATGTTATGAACATCAATTAACATGTTATGTGTGTTATCTTTCCGAGTTTAACACTAAGAATCATGGCTCAAATGCTATAAAGCCGCCACTGATTCTGTTAGGCTATTTGAAGGATATACACTATGTTAAGGTTCAAGGCGAAAGCTACCTTAATTTACGCATAATATGTTGTATATTGTTAATAAAACCCAAGTGGGGGATTGTTAGAACTTGTGGGTTTTCATTAACAAATATGTATTGTATGTATCCCACTAATTGGATGAATGAAATGAATGTTTAATTAAAATGGATATTAGTGACAGTTTTTGTGAAAGTTATTCTGTCACAAAACCGTTGCTAATTAAATATTATTATTGAAAAGACGCACCAATTCTAAATGCTGGCCGTTAAATGGGTTAAAAGGGTGTCTTTGATAAACCATCGCGACTGTTTGAAACGATATAGATTAGTGACGGTTTTTTCTGTTGCTAAATCGTCGCTAAACTGTCGCTAATAGCACCTTTTTGTGAACCATTGTGACTATTCGAATGGTCACGAGTTTCCCTTTAAATATGGCCATCTTTCTGCATTTTTAATTCATCCAAAAACACTCAATTCAATACAAACAAAATATACATACATTTGATGTTCATGTGAACCTTATGTACGCTGCATAAAGTTCTATCTTTGAGGTCGAATCCCGGGAAGAAATTAGTCACGAATCCCACCAGCGTAAATAGTGGGGGCTAATATTCTTTAAGGACATTGATTATCACGTCCTCAAATTCGTTTATATTATTATTATAAGTCTGCCATATTCATTCATGTTGTATGTTGGTTCCCCATCTCGGGATCCTCCTCTTATGTTCTTTGTTATATGTTGTTGAAGTAATAAAGCTTTTCTTTGCCTTCAAAAAAAATATGTTTTCACTTCTATATATATTGTTTGTACATTATCTGCTAATGCGAAATAACATTCATATACAACAACAACTATGAAACAACTAAATTTAGGAGTACTTTGAAACAACTTCTTCTCTGATTTCATTAGACAAACGAACCATTGCATATAAGGAATATTTGCTACATGTGGGACTGTTGAATTATATGACGACATGGTGTTCAATGACAGAGGGAGTGGGGGGCTGGAGGGTGCTTGGCCCCCTCCAATAAGCCCAATTTCCTTATAATTATAGTGGAAATATTTTAGCCCAAAGCCCGCTCATTAGTATTTGACCCCCCAATATATCAAGCGACAAAAAGATTGACCCCCCTAATACATTAAGTGGCAAAAAAAATTATCAAGATGATTTTTTTTTCTTTGACTTCTTCCGGTTCCAACAGAGCACAAGCACAAGGTTTGCAACTTTTTCTTAATTCCTAATCCTTTTCATTAATTTTACATGATCTTTTTTTATGTAATCTATTTATCTATGTTCTTAATTGTATCTTGATGTATAATTGCTCAAAATCCTCAATTTTTTAGGAATTAGGGATTTGTCATAGACTTTGTGCACCCCTGTTTTTGTTGCTATTTCAAAATTCTAAACCCCTTGAATCTTTAGACCTTAGTCACTAAATTAACAAAGTACTAAATTGTAAAGTAGTTGAATATTAAGTGTGTATGTTTTTAGTTTTATACTTGTAAAATTGCAATTGCTAAATTGATGATCACTAATCATGTGATGTTTCTTTTTTAGGCTGAATTATGAGTAAAAAAGGAATAAAAAGAACCATTGATTATTTTTTCAAGCCAAAAGTAGATGTTGTTCAAGGCCGTAAATCACCACCAGATAATAATAATAAAAAAGAAGATGTTCACGACACACATCTAAGTGACCAACAAGATGTTAATGATAATAGAGTTAAACCTGAAAAAGATGTTCATATTTCAGCATCCGTAAACTTAGATTCCTTGATCCGAGATCCAGGCGCGCGACCTTCAATATACTACATAAATTATAAAAATTAATAGACATTTTATCAAACATTTATTATGATAACATAAAATAAAATTGATTAATAATAAGTGTTACCTCAATGCTAATAAAATCAACAATAATTACATTAATTTATTCCGGTGTTTTATGTCTCCTAATCATTTTTTTTCGCTGTTTTTTTCGAGGACAGTCACGGTTTATGGCTCAAGCTAGCAAAAACACAATTTAAGAGATTATGAGTAATCTATGTGTTATATATATATATTATATACTATATTATATATTTATATACTTATAATATTATTATATTATTTTTATATATACCACATCTACATATATATATATATATACTAATAAACAAAATAATAAAAACAACTTACAGATGACTTGTAGTTAATTTTGGAACAAACAGAAGCAGAATCGCCGGTAGAATAAGGATTTGGTGGCAAGTGGTGGAGAAGTGATTTGGTGAGAAGGTGGTGATATTTTTTTCATAAGAGGGTGGAAGACAGAGTCACGTAATTTTATCTTATGGATTAAACAAATCTTTCAATCCATTGTGTATTTATCTATTTATTGTTCATAAACATTAATGGTCGGTTTGGTGTGTTGTTAGGATTTCATTTGGATTTAGGTTTTGTTTATTAGGGTTGAATGGGTATCTCGGATTAATCAAAGAATCCATTGCAAAAAATTGTTTGGTTTTTTGGGTCTAATATATTTGTATAAGTGGTTTGTGGGTCAAAAAAGTTATATGTGTTTTTCTCTCATCACGTGTTTGTATTAAAAATTAAAATTAAAATAAAAATAACTCTGATAAAATAAATTATTTTGAGTTCTACTAGTAGTGGGCCATACCATAAATGAGTATCAAATCACCCATCACAACCTTGTATGGGTTTTACTACTGTTTTAGCCATCATTTCAAAATTTTGATTCAGAAAGAACGTACCAAACAGTTACATATGAGAATGATTGTATTACTTGATTGATATACCCATACACTAAACGCTTCCTAAAATATTATTAAGTTACTGTTTACAAGATTAAAAAATTGGTTTGTGGATAAATTATGTGTGATTAAGAAGTTAGATGATATTATTTAAATATTATCAGTTATTGTTTTTATGAACTTAAAATAATTATAAAAAGAGTTATTGTAGTTTTTGTTGGAAGAATAGAAACTAACATAAATGTTACACTTTTGATATATGTCTATAAGTTAACTAATAAAACTTATTTAGGAGCCTATTTTCCGTTCGTAAACGATTAACAGGTTTAAACTCATCAAATAGAAAAAAACAAAAAATATAAAAAATACACAGGAACTGTCAAAGGTGGATATTAGAGTGATACATAGTTCTTCAAAAGTTCAAGTGGTTTTCTTTTTTTGACTCAACTGGATATAATATATCTTGTTTTGATATATAGTAAATCTTAATGAGACAAGTTAATATAGAAACAGAGAAACCTTAATAGCGAAAAAAAAACCATAGAGAGCTCCGGAGAAAAGTGGCGAAAAACCCTAATTCACCTAAAACCAAATCGTGTTCGTACCTTTAATTCCCCAATTATCGTTGTGATTTGATTATGTGTTTGTTTCATTGATCTAAACATGATTTTTATCATTACGGGCTGTGAATTAAGGTGTGTTGCGATTAGGGACGGACCTACTTAGGTGCCATGAGTAACATGGGCTACACTCGATTTTAGGTCACGAAGTGCAAAAAAAATAATTCAAAATTGACTTTTTTTTTGTATGTGCAACCTCCCAAAATTTATGTGCTACCTTAGGTGTTGTTTGTTTATTAAGAGGCTTTGAATCTGAATCTGATTCGCACATCTGAATCTGAATATTCGATAGAAAAGTCTGAATCTGATTCCCATCTTAATCTGAATAAGTGGTCGAGAAGTCTGAATTTGAATGAAATAAAACTGTTTGTTTTTGTAAAAATGTATAGATGTGTGAAACAATAGTTTTTACAATTTAAATATAAAATAATTGCATTCGCACAGAAAAATATTTTTTTATTAAATAAAAAAAAGAAAATTTTATAATATACTCAATTTAAATCTAAAGTATTTAAAAAAATATGCATTAAACAAAATATTAAATGACTCTGAAACCGTAAACGTTCAATTTGAACAAAATGTAAATTGGCACATATCATCTTATACATTCTTTATATAACAAAACATATGCAATCATTCTATTTAATACTTTTAATACAAAAGATAAAAGTGAAAATAAAAAAAATAAAAAAGTAAGTGCAAAGTAGAAAATAAATAAATAAATAAAAGAAAAAAAAAACATTAAGAGGTGTTAAGACACCCCCTCCACATCTAGTTCAGTAAGATGTTTATGCCTCTTTCTGCCTCTTAATGGCTAGAAAAAACAAACGCTCTTAACAGTGTTTGCTTCTTACTGCCTCTGAATGACATGAAAAAAACAAAAAAACAAACAGTCTTAACGACCCAAATGTCTGGCCACGTCTGAATGAGTCAGATTAAGATGTTGTTAAGAGGCATTTCTGAAAAAACAAACACCACTTTAGTTTCTTACGGTGTAACTTTAATTGGCCCAACATTTTTTTATGCAACACCTATTTGAAAATCCTAGGTCCCTCCCTGGTTGCGATTATCTTTTATTATGGCTTCGAATTTTTTCTTTTAAGGTTCCTTGCTTTTCTTGTTGATTCGATCTCAATTGCTATTCAAGATGGTTTGTGTTTCTAATTGTGACACCCCAAAACTGGTTTTTAAGTATTTAATTACGAAAAGCCCATTGGGTAAGTTTGACTATGACTTTGGTAGTTTGAGTATGCCAAGGGACTTAAGCATTTGTCTGTCAAAATCAATACGGCGATTGGATAAGGATGAATACGGCGTATTGATATAAGAGTGGACGTGACATATCTGGGTTAGTGAATACGGAGTATTGGTAGTCTAGCATGGATACGGTGTATCCATGGGTATGGATACGGCGTATCGGTTAAGTCAACCTCTATGTAAATGGTTTTAAAAAGTTTGATGTGTCACATTTATAAAAGAATGTGACTTAAGGTACCTAAGGTGTCATTTGACCAAACTCACAACTAACTAACTAGTGACAAATCCCTGGATAGGTCCATTAATCATTTCTCTATTTTTAATGTGCAAAAAAACTTAATTTTAATAATTATAAGTTTTAATGTTTTGTTTACATCTATTAAATGCACTCACACATCAATTCATTATTTAAATTAAAAGAAATTGCATATATATCTCTCCAATAGTTTAAAATAGTATATATATCTGACCAAAACAAATAATTACATATTTATCCTTCAGAAACACTAAATATAACATATATATCCAAATAATAAATTTTTATTTAACTAATCCCCAAATCTAGATTAGATATATATCCTTTTACTTAAAATTGACAATTTTAGCCTCAGTTTCACCTACGAGAGACACAACCTGCCTACTTTCCTTGTCAGATTCTAATCCATGGCTATTGACCAACCATTATGAAATTTAACTTTTCTCAAAACCCACAAATTTCTTATCAATCGCCACCTAAAGCAGTCAAAGTTTAATCCTTGTATTTAATGTTTTCAACTTTGCGTTCCAAAAGCCCACTTTGAGGAGATAATGAAGAAAATGTCGCTGGTCGCAATTGCTTACGTAGGACAGACGTTGGTAGTTAGGTGGTGGTGACCACGCTAGACGAGATGAATGGACCGACACGTCATAACAAATGGTTGGTTGTCGGTCGCCCTTGGTGGATTGGGGGACAAAAAAATTGTAATTGGCCAATGACTCTTGTTGACCACACAATGGAAAAAAATTCAATCCAGTTTGACTGATCTACAAAATTTAAAAGTACTTACGGTAACAATACAATTGTGGATTAAGCGTGCGTTGGGTTTGTGGTGGGTTTAGGATTTGGATTTGGTTTTGAATTTGGATTTAAATTTGATTTTGGGTTAATATTAATTTTGGAGAGAGAAAAAATAAATGATATAAAAAAGTATTTTATATTAAAGATTTTATAAAAAATAGTATTTTGTAATACTAGATAAAGTGGAAGTTGTGGGTCCCATTTTAAAAGAAAGCAAATCCTACCTTACTAGGTAGGATTCACTTTTGATAGATCCACACCCATTATTGTAGCCAAACCATAAACTAAACTAGTTTCTAATGTCACATTCAACTTATAAAACCATTCAAACCCCCCATACCAATCAAGCTTATGATGATTGTGGGGTCACTTTTATAAATCATCTTTTCGGGGTCATTTAACCCCCTAAATAATGCAAATTTGCTCAGATTATGTGTTTAATCGTTTGTTTTGAGGTTTTTAGCACTTGGATGATATTTGGAGGAAATACACATGACTTGGGCTCATTTGGAGAAAAAACGGACAGGACTACTGGACCTACACCTAAGACTTCTTGAAGAAATGTGCTCACAAAGTGTGGAGACGGCGTCACAAGCATAAAGCGACGCCGTCGCGATCTTTCTAGTGACGACGTCATGGATGTGACGGGGGGGGTGGGGGTAAGACGTCAAGCTCTGTAACCGTCTTAAATCAGTTCTGAAGGATTACTAACTTTGTGACGTGCGTCGCGCCTATATAAGGACGCCATCGCAGCGGATTTCTCTATATATACAAATCCAAATTTAGGGTTTTAAGTGTGTAAATTTGTATAACTTTTGGGGGCCAGAACCCTATGTTTTTATCAGCTTTTGGCATCATTAGGGCCTCAATAAACCCTATTGTAAATGACCTTAATCCATGTTTTTAATTAAGTATGAGTGTTTATCTTTAACTCATTTAATTATGTTATGTGTTGTTTGATTGATCTATGTTTTTGTCTTATTTATAACTTGTTAGGTAAAACCTCTTTGTATTTACTTATGATTGCATTAAAGTTAATTTGTTTTGATCATGTTACTGTTGCTTTTTGGTATGTGCTTAAAATAAAAATTAAATTTCCATTAAAAACAAGACTTAAATGACCAAAAACGTACCAACAATACATTGTATGTGTATGTTTTCATTTATATTGTGCAGGAAACGGATATCTGAGAAAATGGCGAAAAAACGTATGCAAAAAACCGATAAAATTGAGACGGAATGGAAAAAGCGTAGGAAAAGCCAAAAAGTCAACCAACTCAAATCAAAGTCAACACCGTCAAAGTCAATGGTACATAGCCATAGACGAAGATAATCGAAGAAACACCTATGGGGCCCACCCTTACCCATCTAATGGGCCGGGGCAGCCCATTAAGCATTCATATGAAGACCAAATGGGCCCAAATACCCTTTTATGCTTACTCGGCCCATAACCCTATCAAAATCCAAACCGGCCCAAAACCAAACAAATATAAATGGCCTAATATACACTTAACTATGTTAAGCCATTTGTTAAGTCTGATTAGCCCATAAGGACCATCTATGAAATAACTCTATAACACTTCAAGGGCTTATTTGCAAGTTCTCATAACTATATCACCACATGGACTTTCTTTGTAATATCTATATTTTCTCCTTGGAGGGCATTTTTTGCCAGTTCATCAAAGTTCACCCTATGGCACCCAAAAAAACAAAACAGAGTAGTAAACCTATCTTTTTCGACCAAATCTACTATTTTCTTTCCCTGTATATTTCACCCTCGAATCCTCCTTCACCCACTCCAAAAAAACATCTCCATTTCAACTCACCCACTCCACAGTACATCCAAGATCACCTTGGAATCCCTAAAAACCCTATTGGTTGATGGAATATTAAGACATAAAAATCAAATGGACAAGATCATACGAATTGGGAGGGCAAGAAAATTATGGGATGATGAGATTGCTTTTGGTTTCTACTCACTAACAAACACACTCTTAGACTCTCTCTAAGAAAAAATCAAGCAGAGGAGACTCAAGATTTAGTTTTTAGTATAAGTAAGGCAATTGTATCTTATTTTTCTTTTGTCGAATTTTGTTAAGTCAAATTTGTACCATTTTAATACTGCAATTTACTTTTCGTGTGTCAATTTAATTTATGTCATTTTTTAATTTACAGGAATTGTAATTTTATTTTTCTAGCTACTGAAATTTTCAAGTGTTTTTTTAAAATATTGTCATTTTTACATTTAATTGTCATTTTAATTACTGTTTTTTAAGCTTTTTATGAGCTTTTCGTGTCCTTCAAGTTATTTAAAAGTTTGTTTTCAATTTCTGTCTTAAAACCAAAAATCATAAAAAATCTGTCCAAGAACATTGGAGCAAGGTATATAATGGATGGCCTTGGGTTAGTGCTTCTTGGGAAGCTATAGGAAAGGTGTATAAGCTGTTTGAAAGCTTATTCTCTTGCCAAAAGCTTTGGACATTTGTGAGTTTCCATTTTTCATTCTTTACTTATTTTACTGTAGCTTTGCTTATTTACTGTTTACCTGCTTATTTCCTGCTTATCTTGCTTATTATTGTTGTTTTTATGCTTACTTGGCTTGGTTTATTGCTTAAATGTCATTTATTTGAGTTTTTCCTTAAAACTGCCTTTTAACTTGCCTATTCTGCTTATTGCTTATTTTCTTGTTCTAAGTGCTTATATTTGTTTGTGTTGTGCTTATTTCTGTTTAAAATTTATTACTTGCCATCTGTTTTCACAAATCTCAACTTAAAACTTGACAAATCAAGCTAAAAAATTGAATTTAAAAACTTAAATGGGTGTTTGGCATAAAAGTGCAAAGTGGGTCAAATTGGTCTAAAAACCTTTTGGGTCACTTTGGCAACTTTAACCAGCTTTCTTAAGTTGTTTTTAATCAGTTTCTCAAAGGTTTTAAGTCTTAATATTTGTTTTAAGGTTTTTCTAAAAAGTTGTTCAAAACTGTGAGTCAAAAACAGTTTCAAAGTGCTTATTTGATTAAGGCTTTTAAAACTAGCTTTTAAGACTTGTTTTGGTTTTGTTTTTATGTCCTAATGCAGTAGCGTGAGTGTCTTTAGGTTAACTCTTTGTTTGTCAAAAATCTGTCAATTTTGGTTAAGTGTATTTCAAGTTTAAAAACAGCTTTTTCAGTTTCTATTTTAGGTTAGTTAGAGTCATTTTTAAAGTTAGAATTTTGGAGCATAAGCTCATTAGGGTTCAGTTTACATCTGTTTTAGCTTAGCTTAGATTTTTAAGCTTATTTTCTAGCTTATTTTTAGACTGCATTATTGCCTCTTATCTTTTAAGGAAACACCAAAATCAGCATATGTTGTGTAAGAAGCATTTTTCAGTTAGCTTTTTAGAGGCTTATTTAAGTTTCAAACTCATTTTACTTTGCTGTTTTAGATAGCCCATAAGCCAAGCTTTAAGCTCATATAAGCCAAATAGCCATAAGGTTCCCTTTAAGTGCTTAAAATTAAGCCAAATGTTGTCCTTAGGCTGGATCTGCTTCACTGTTTTAGATTTTGCTATTTGCCTTTTTCTACCTTTCTGCTTATATACCTTGCTTATTTAGTTCATATTGCTTTTAAGTGTAGTTTCTTATCTGTTTTAGCTATATTCCTCATTTTTATTTGCTTATTTGTTCTAAAATGGCCAAACAGTTTAGCATAAGTAGCCTTGGTATAAAAAAACCAAAACTGTTAGCTTATTTTCCTTTTTTCCCAGCTTATTTTTGAATTTTATAAAAAGTCGCTTTTTTAAAGTTTGTTAGTTTAACTTGTTTTACAAATTTGCAAAAAGAAAAATAAAAAAAATATTTTCAAAAAAGGAAAGCACAAGGATTCGACCTTGTGACTCCCTTTTCATCAAAAACTCGTCCCACACAACCCACACTAAATTCATTTCTCGAGGGCTTTAATGATTTGTCACTTCAACTTGGAATTAAGTTCCCTTTCTGTTGACTCTAATGGAAATGCGTATCTTGGCGGGTAAATTGAAATTCCTTAAAGTCACATAAGATTTGGATTAAAGATAACAAAAGTGAAAACAGTTTCTACTATTGCAAATCTTAAGAAGGAGTTGAACCACGTTAGATGCGTTATTGACAATGGTACAGGTGTTCTGATGGTAGAAGCGGAAAAAAAAGAATGGATGTGGTTGGCTGCTCCTTCGTAACATTGATCATATTCATTCCATGGATTTGGCTCAAAAGGCCAAGATCAAATGGTCAATCGAAGGCGATGAAAACTCAAAATTGTTTCCACGAATTTTGAATAAAAAACGTAATCAAATGAACATCAGAGGTATTACGATTGATGGCGTTTGGAAGGAGAAGCCTATGATGTCAAACAATGAAATTTACTTTTCTCATTTTCAGGATAGATTCGCTCTAAACCTATCGGAGATAGAGGGTGCTAATATTGATATGAGATTTTGAAAAATATTTCTGAAAGATCAAAGTCAGGACCTTCCGAGCGAGAAGTTTCTAAACAGGAGATTAAAACGGCTGTTTGGGGCTGTGTGGCACAGACAAATCCCCGGGCCCTGACGGGTTTTCTTTTGGCTTTTATAGGCATTTTTGGCCTGTTATTGAGCACGATGTTTATACATGGACTGTATATCATTCACTTCATTCATGGAGAATTTCCTTCCTGGTTTTTCTTTGTGTTTTTTTTTCTTGTTTTGTTGCTTGTACTTTTTTTGTTTGTTTCATGTCGTTGTTTTTTGATAACTCATCATTTATAGCTTTGTTCCCAAAAGGCCACGGGAACGCTAACTTGGTCAGGTCTTTAGACCTATTAGCCTCATTGGAAGTATCTACAAGATCATTGCCAAGATTTTGTCTAACCGGCTTGTTAATGTTTTGGGGGACATTGTTAATGAAGTGCAATCTGCGTTTATCGCCGAAAGACAAATGTTAGACGGCCCGTTTTTATTACTTTATGAGTTTCTCCTCAAGTGGTGTACAAAAAGAAGAAGAAAACTCTAATTTTTAAGGTCGATTTTGAAAAAAGCCTTCGATTCGATTAGATGGGATTTTTTTAGTTGATGCTCCTCTTAAAGAGTACGGTTTCAGGTGTAAATGGCCGTAAATGGATTCAAAGTTTGCCTAACTTCTTCTAAGGGTTTATTCTGTCATGGATGTCTGACGAATGATGTTCCTATTCTATAAAGGGTTAAACAAGGCGATCCTTTATCCCCCTTCCTCTTTATCCTGTAATGGATGAGCCTTCATATATCTTTTCCCATTAACTACCCCTCCCCCCCCCCACGGGTTGTTTAAAGCGTATTGTGTTAATCAATCTTTTTGTCTTTCGATATGTTCTTATGCGGATGATGCTTATTTTTCTTAGGGGAGTGACAGTGACCGGTAATTCTACACTTTGATTCACGTTTTGAAATGCTTTTTTCCATGCTTGGGACTTAAAGATTAACTTGAACAAAAGTAGTAATGGGATTAATGTGGAAAGTGTACAGGTCATCAAACTGGCTGCAAAGGTTAGGATGTCTCGTTCTTAAAAGGTGTCACTTCTTACTATCTTGGGACTAGAGGTGAGAGGTTCTTCGACAGTGTTCAGCATGGCAAGGAGAGATGTTGAAAAGTGAAGTCTCGGCTTTCCAAATGGAAATCCAAAACTTTTTCTATTGGTGGTAGTTTAAACTTTGTTGAAATCAGTTTTAGGATCTATTCCTGTCTTCTAACATGTCTATTTTCAAAGTTCCTTCAAAGGTGCTTCATATCTTGGAGTCTATTAGAAGTCATTTCTTTAATGGCCATGATCCGGTAGTAAAAAAGGCTTCTTGGGTTAAATGGAACAATGTTTTGACAGACAAAAAACGAGGCGGGCTAGGCGTTTGGTTGTTAGCTTTTGCATTAAATAGTGGGGCTTGTATGATTAAGTGGGTTTTTGGAAGTTTCTTCACAAAAAGACGCTCTTTTGGACTAAAGTTATTGTGGCTCTAATTCTCGGTGAGGGTGGTAAAATTCATTCGGAATGGAATTCTACTGGCAAAATATGTTGACTTTCGATTTTGATGTTGAAGTTCGATCTCTCCAAAGAAAAGGTATGTTACATTTTTCGATTATCTAATCATAAGATGGGAAACGGGGAGTCCACCAAATTCTGGTTGGATCATTGGCATACTAGGGGCATTTTTAAAGACATTTTTCCCAGATTATACGCGCTTGAATCCTCAAAGGATGTTACTGTTAGTTCCAAGATAGGCGACACGAGTTTGGTTGTCCTTTTCGTGAATTCCTAGAGGGGGTATCGAGCAAATCAATATCAGACAGCTTGGTAGGAATTGGTTCGCTTCTGTCACTATCGTACCTTTGGACTGTCATGATGGAATTGGATATTATGGAGAGTACGGGTATATTTTCGGTGGCCTCTGCTCGTAGACGTATCGATGAGATATGCCTTCCGAATATTGGAGAAGAAACTAGATGGGTAAAGTGTGTCCCGATAAAAATCAACGTTCTTGCCTGGAAAATCAAGACCGATGCTTTACCTACCGGTTCAAACATTTCTCAGTAGACGGTATTGACATTCAGGATTATGTCGTGTCAATTGGTGATAATGCTATTGAATCGACAACCATTTGTTTCTTAGGTGTGGATTGGTTCGGGACATTGCCATATTAGGTTTTGAGCTGGTGAATTTGGATCACGCAAAACTTGAACTATATGCAGATGGAAGTTTGGCTTGTTCAATTCGTATGGATTCCAAAACTCAAAAAGTTGGTTTCGAAAGGATGTTTGGTACTCCATTTTGGTGGTACGTTTGGATCTATTGAAACAAGCTCCTAGTTGACGAGAGGAAAACCTTCGAAGTCGATTTTTTTGATGCTTATTGATAATTGTCATTGCTAGCTAGTTCTTTTTTATTGGTAGTAAGTAATTGATCTAAAGCCACGTTTCGGATTGAACGGAATGGACTCGAAAAATACCCCTATATTATTGTTTTGTAATCTAGCTCCTTGCTAGTTTTTGTTTCTAATAAAATCGCCGTTTCAAAAAAAAAAAAAAACACCAGCACCAGATAGGGCCATCTGCCTATCTTTGCAAACACTTTTCTTTTATCCTTTTTAGCCAGTTTAAGCCATAAGCCTTTTCTGCTTATTTCCATCTTATTTAGATAAGCTGGGTAACCACTTTTATTTTTCCTGAATCCAGCCTTGTCTTAAGTATTTTCATGCATTTTTTCAGATTTTTCCATAATTGTTTAGTATTTTTAATCAATTTTTCTTATTAAACCAGTTTTTAATTCATAAAAAATTATTAAAAAATGAAAAAAAATATAATTCTTTTTTTTTAAATTTTCTTTTATCAATTTGCACCTAGGAAAATTAAATTTGCTCTCGTAGGGTTAATTTTGTAGAATTTGTTTTTTTTAAAGAACGGGTTTCGATCCCGTTCTCGTTTTCTTCGCGTTTTTAACTTTAAAAGCTTTCGTGTTTGGTTTAGTTTTCTTTGCTCTTACATTTGAGTCACTTAGAGCTTATTAAAAGTTAAAAAATCATTTTAGGATTAAAATTCGATAATTTAGGTTTTAAGTCTCGTTCTTTTTTAATTTTCGTTAACGTTTTTAGCTTAAATCTTTAATTGCCTTTATTGTTTGCTTTCTTTTAGTTGTTTTTTGCACTTTATTAGTAGAAATATATTCCAAATCAAATCTTTGATCATTCAAGCATAAATTATCAAATGTAAACTCGATTTTCAAATTCACGCCTCGACGGGACACGACCCAGGAAGGTTTTTGTGGAGTTTACTTTGGATAAAAGTAAATCTCTTTTAAAAGCCTCACGGAATACTTACTTATCTCTATTATTATTGATTTTTATCCTTATTATTATATATTTATATTATATATATTGTATTTATATATGTACTAAAGGGTCGTAATCAATTTTTGGCGCCGCTGCCGGGGAGGTGTGTTACGATTGTCGTTACGACGTTTGACAATTAGTGCTTTGAAGATCCTTCCTTGTGAAGTTATTTTCTTTATATAAATATAAAAATACAAAAATATTTTTCATTTTATTTTATTAGTATATAAAAACAAGAAAAAAAATCAAAAACATAAAAACATTGTCTTTAAATAATAAAAACCTTATTATTCTTTCTATAATGCTCTTAACTTGAGCATTATCATAATCAAGTTCCCCAACGATAGATTTTAAAACTTGCCTTTGTGTTCACTGCGAGGTTACGGGGCTTTACCTTTTTGAATGATAAACAAACTAAAAAAGGTGGGTAATAAGGAGGGTTGTTCAGATGAATACGACCCGAAAGAGAAAGGTTTTTAATAACTTCGCGCCTTTCCGCTCCTACGCTCATTTTTGCGTTTTTTCTTTTGAAAAGGACCGTGAAAACAAGTTGATTACTTGGTTTTAGTTTATTCAATCTCATTTGTCCGTTAATAAAATATGTTGCTTAAAAACTCGAAAAATCCAAAAATTTCTCCGTAACCCAAACTCCGTTTTATTTCTTTCTCTTGTCCTCTATTTGTTTTATTCTAATGAAGTCATTTCGAACATAGCGTGTGTATGAGGTCGTGGGACAACCGTTGTATTGGCTTTTATTGTTATACCATGTACAGTAGTCAGCAGTGTGTGTTTGATTATTCTTATTAACGGAATTTTGTTTTTAAATTGACTTATGGAGATGGAAAGCCTGTCACTTGTTGTCGGGGTGGTGTGAAGTGACTGCCCGGTTTTTTAATGGGTGGATTTTCGTTCTTGTTTTGCAACTCAAGAGAAGGAGGAAATTTATTAATTTATGATTTCAATCTGATTATTTCGATAATCCTCCCGATTTTACTTTCCACCTCCACAACCCCAGTTCGATAGTTATTTTTGTGAGTTATGTGGATCGATGCCCATATGGTTACGATTGTCCGCCTCAGGTCCCTTTTGTCTACAATCCGGACCCATGTTTCAATCAAAACTTTGATAATTTTCCACAAACTTCACCAACTTTTCCATAACAATATCTTTGTTGTGAAAACTGCGGGGGGGGGTCCCATGCGACTTTGTGATGGAATGTTCAACTGAAGAATCTTAAATTTTTACAACTCTAATTCTTTCGGTTTTGACCAATCTCAACCCCCGCTGTTTCTCGTTATTCATCAACCTCGTTAAGAAACAAGTGCGGAAATGTTGCATGCCCGTAAAGACCTAATGGAATCAATATAAAACTTTTTAAAAAAGTTTGATCGTATTTCTTTTAGGGAAACACGAAGGGTGTTTTTAAAGCCAAAGCTTGGGATAAATTTTTTGAAGTTAAGCATGCTCAATCCGAGGAGGTTCAAGAATTGCTTTACAAACTTCTTCAAGATTTGCAAAGTATAAACGAGGAATTGGCAGAATATATTAATACTTTAATTTGGAATTTGCCTACCTCATCTTATGATGATGACGACGATGAGTATTCTTTTTTTTTTTTGGAAACACAAGATTTTCTCTTGAATGTTCTTCCACAATCACACCCGATTACCAAAAATGAGAACTCTCTTATCTGGCGGACAAACATCTTGACTCTATTCCGTAACGGAATCGGAACGAAGTTATTAAAATTTAAAGTCTAGTGTTGCTGGACCTTGCCCAAATTAATCAACGTGAGTTCGGAGGGTTTTTAACCCTACAATTATGTTGGTGTGGTCGCCACCTTTTCGTGATAATTCTCCGCCTCTTGACATTTCAAAAGATCAATTTGAGGGTTTCTCCGATTCTAACGATGATTCTACTTCGATTGATGACGATTCTTTCTCTATTGATGACATCGATTATGTTGAGGAATCACCTCCCGATTATGAGCTCGTCAGCTTAGAGGAGGTGAATGATTTTCACACGAAAGATGGAGAGATTGAGGACGATATTCTTAGTGAAAAATTATCGAAAATCAATCTTCTCATTGCTAAGATTGAAGCAATTAATTCTAATCCACCTCCATCTTCTGATTTTGTGACAAAGTCTTCCTCCACATCTCCTAATTTTTTCTTGGAGGAGATTAACACCTTTGATAATTCTTTACCCGAATCTGAAACCTTTTGCTTTAATCTGGAAGAGAAGAGTAGTGGCAGTACCACTATTCTTTCTGATTATTCTCTTCAGGATTATGAAGCTTTCTATCGCAATGACGATCATATTGAAGAGAAGAGTAGTGGCAGTACCACTATTCTTTCTGATTATTCTCTTACGGGTTACGAAGCTTTCTATCTCAATGACGATCATATTGAAGAGAAGAGTAGTGGCAGTACCACTACTCATGCTGATTTTTCTCAATATGATTTGTTCATCTTTGATCTTTCGATCAATCCGTTTCCTCCTGCCGATAGGAGTGACTTTTATCATGAGGAGTTCTCCGGTAAACTCGCTCACATCATATCTCCATCAGAGTATGATCATTTCTACTTTAAGATTGAGCTTGAGCTGGGCAATTTCACTATGGATGTGGTGGAGGATATTTTTGATAATCCGACAAGATAACCGAGAGTTAATGTGCCCAATGTTTTACCCACCATATCCCCCTTCTTCTCGGATTCCGATGGATTTTCACTATTTCTAGTGATTCCCTCAGATCCGACCTTGTAGTTTCTTTTCCTTCTAGAACTAGAAACAAGATTTTCAATCCAAGGATATTCATTGGAGTCCAATCCAAAATATTTCTATCATAGGATGCATTTTCTATCTCATTCATCCGTGATCCTCTTTTTCCAGTGATTGACACTGTGCTTCCATTTTCATCCGAAAATGAGGACAAAGTTGTCAATACTGGTATTCTTGCTGCAGGTAAGGAGCAATCTCCTCACCTCTCATCTCATCGGGGCTTAAAAGCTTTAAATGAAAGCCCGATGATGATCTATGGAGGGGACATTCCTATCTTGGATGTTCCGTTTCTCCATTTCTATCCTCCTTGACCAGCTCAAGTATGGGGGGATCGAGTCAGGCTCAAGACTCGGTTAACAAAAATAAGCGCTTCGTGGGTGGCAACCCATGCTTATCCTAATTATAATAGTAGTAATGAATAAGTGTGTTGTGAGGAGGCTAGCCTTTTCCTTTCCTGTGTTTTGTGTTTTGTGTTATTTGTCCAGGATTGCCCGGATTTTTGAAGCCTCTCGTGCTTGCGGTTTTGTCCTTCGATCACTCGAGCTTCACATCCCCAGCTTCATTTGGGAATCCAATATCCTAATCTTATCGACTAACGTTTATCTTTAGCATAATTCATAAACGTCTTTAGTATGACGTAGGTACCCCTTAAAACATTGAGGACAATGTTTCGTTCTAGTATGGGGGGATCTTCGATTTGATTGTGCCTACAGCCGTTGTTTTCGCGTAACCCCGTTTTTACCACCAAAATTTTTAAAAAATATTGTGATTTTATGCAAAATTTTAAAAATTCCAAAAATATAATAAGTGTTTTGTCATAATTTTGACTTTCCTGCTGGGTAGAATAAGAATAAATTTTGACTCGATCGAGCGTCTTTAGCTCTAGCTTGTTCCTTAACTTTTAGACTAAGCATTCGCGGCCGGTATTCTTTGGGCCGGGAAGAACGGGAAATGAAAGAGTTAAGTATTGAGTTTGATGCTAAAACAGGGATTATTGAAAATCCTTAATGAGCTCATAAGTGTTGTTGGGTGTTTTCTCAATAAGCTCTAAACCGGACTAATAATACTTGTGCTCTTTTGAGAGATCTAAGATAAATTTTAATCAACAATTTTGAAGTATAGTCGATATCAATAATTTTAGTTCAAATTTATGCTTAAATTTTCTAAAAAGAAATTTTCTCTATATCATGGCAATATAAAGTGTTAAAAAAAATTGATGAAAAATGTGGCAATAATAATAATAAATTGTGGGCTGATAAAAGTTTACTGCATCTTGCCGGCTCACAACCGATGTTGCAGTCTTCTAAATAAGGCACATAGTATTTATCCGAGACTGATAAAAGTTTGCTGCATCTTGCCGGCTCACAACCGATGTTGCAGCCTTCTAAAAGGTCGAGGATTTCCTTAAGAATGAATAATTGTATCTAAGGGTAGTCAACGTGATTATAAATTTGAAAAGCCCCGTTTTGACCATTTTTTAAATATTTACACTTATTACCACACATATTTTTGTATTTTTCATTTTTCTCATTTTTTTGTACTTTTCTTTTTAAGCAACTAACTAACATGTTTGACTTTCGTTATTTTATAACTTTTAGGGATCATAGAACAAGAAACATTTCAATCCTAAAATGCCCCAAAAAGGATAAATTCATCGTTCCCGACTTTTCACTTATTCCAAACCAAGCTTAAAACGAAATCACCGTTAAATATAAGTTAAGATGCTAACACTACTCATATTTGTAACTTGTGAACTTTTCACTCCCGACAATTATTATATATTAGGTGAATGTGCCATTTCGAATTTCAACCATGGATCAACGTTTTGCAAAATTCTATGCTTCACGTTCCACCCGAGAATAATGAGTTTGAAGGCGAGATCATCCCATGTAGCGACTTTCGTCTCGGCACATCCCAACCTTGCGGCTAAGTGACCAGGCTTTTGACACCCCACAGAGACTAGTATCGGGACTCACGGACCTTCGGTTTCAAAAACTCTTAGGTTTCCCGTATATACATAGCTTATTTAGAAAAACTTAAAATGAAATAGTCTTAGTTCAAAAGCATATTTAAATTTAAGAAAAAAAGATTTTCCCTATATTTATTAAATCACATTTACTACACTTAATATAATTACACATCCATTAAACTAATGAAATCCTCGACCTTTTAGAAGGCTGCAACATCGGTTGTGAGCCGGCAAGATGCAGTAAACTTTTATTAGCCCACAGTTTATAATTATTACTCATTTTTTTTCATTTTTTTTATATTTATATTACCAAGATATAGAGAAAATTTCTTTTTAGAAAATTTAAGTATAAATTTGAACTAAAATTATTGATATCATCCATACTTCAAAAATTGTTGATTTAAGTTTAATTTTCAAAAATAGCACGTATTATTAGTCCGGTTAGAAGCTTATGGGAGAAAAAGCCACAAACTACACTTATGAGCTCTTAAGATTTCCAAATAATCCTTGTTTAGCATCTAACTCATACTTAACTCTATCATTTTTCGTTCTTCGCAAAGATCCGCGAATGCTTAGTCTAAAAGTTAAGGAACAAGCTAGAGCTCAACACGCTCGATCGAGTCAAAATTTATTCTTATTCTACCCAGCAGAAAAGTCAAAATTGTGACAAAACACTTATTTTATTTTTGAAAAATTTTAAATTTTTTCATTTTTTTGGTATTTTGGTGGTAAAAACGGGATTACGTGAAAACAACGACTGCAGGCACAATCAAATCGATAGATCCCCCCATACTAGAACTAAACATTGTCCTCAATGTTTTAATAAGGGTCTCTACGTAAATCCTAAGCCGTTTATTAAGTATGCTTAAAGATAAACGTTAGTCGATAAGATTTGGATATTGGATTCCCAAAATGAAGCTGAGGATGTGAAGCTCGAGTGATCGAAGGACAAAAACCGCGAGCACGAGAGGCTTCAAAATCCGGGCAATCCTGGACAATCATCAAAAACACAAGCACACGAGAAAGAAAGAGGCGAGCCTCCTCACATCACAAAACACTTATTCATTACTACTACTAATATTATATTAGGATAAGCATGGGTTGCCACCCACGAAGCGCTTGTTTAAGGTCACTTAGCTTGACCCGTCCCCGAATTCATTGGTCCTTGGGGAAGGTTTGGAGATCCGAGACAACCATATGTGGTATGTCCCCTCCAAAGTAATGCTTAAGTCTATGACCGTTCACCTTGAAGTTTGGCCCGTCGGTTTGAGATAACTCGACGGTGCCATAAGGGTACACATGGGCAATGGTGAACGGTCCGGTCCAGCGGGATTTTAGCTTGCCCGAGAAAATCTTCAATCTAGAATTAAAGAGGAGGACTCGATCACCAACGTTGAAAACGCGGTTTTTGATCTTGGAGTCATGGATTCTCTTTGTTTTCTCTTTATAGATCAAAGAGTTCTCATAGGCCTGATCACGAAGTTCATTTAATTCATTCAATTAAACTTTTCGGTAATCGCCCATGGTCAAAAGGTCATAATTGCAATGCTTTAAGGCCCAGTAGGCCTTATGCTCTAGTTCGATCGGAAGATGACAGGCCTTTCCGTACACAAGCTTGTAAGGAGTACACCCGATGGGTGTTTTGAAAGCGGTACGGAAGGCCCATAGTGTGTCATCTAATTTATCCGACCAAGAGGCACGGTTACGGTTCATTCTAAGATTCTTTTCAAACCACGGTTGGAGACTTCCACTTGCCCACTTGTTTGTGGGTGATATGCGGTAGCAAAGCGGTGAGTGACACCGTACTTAAGCATGACCTTTGCGAATTGGTCATTGCAAAAGTGCGTACCCGATCAGTTTTTTTTTTCTAATGATAGCGCGGGAGTTCCAAACCGAACAAAGAAGAAATTTAAAATTTAACAACAACTCTGCGTCGTTGGTGGGGAGCGCTTTTGCTTCAACCCATTTCGATAAGTAATCGACTGCCACGAGTATATACTTGTTCCCTCGTGAAGACGGGAACGGCCCCATAAAATCGATACCCCAAACGTCGAAAATCTCGCAAACTTGGATGGCATTTTGGGGCATTTCATCTTTTTGCGAGATTTTCCCATGACGTTGACAAGAGTCACATGATTTGACTAAGTCATGGGCATCACGATAAATTGTGGGCCAATAGAAACCGGAGTCAAACACCTTTTTGGCGGTGTAGTTCGGGCCATGATGTCCCCCGGTGGGTCCATTATGGCAAGCCTTAAGAATATCAATGGCTTCTTGGCCGTGAACACACCGCCGGATGACTTGATCCGCACAGATTTTAAACAAGAAGGGGTCGTCCCAAAAGTAATGCTTCACGTCTTTGAAGAATTTGTTCTTTTGTTGGGACGACATCCCTTTCACAACAAAGTTCCCCGCATGGTAATTTGCAAAATCGGCAAACCATGGGGTACTAGAATCACCACGAAAAGATACCATACCAAGTGTTTCGAGAGGAAACGTTTCATTTATTTCCTTTTTATCGAGCACACTTTGGTGAGGATTCTCTAATCGGGACAAATGGTCGGCGGCGAGGTTCTCGGCTCCTTTTTTATCACGGATGATGATATCAAATTCTTGAAGGAGGAGAACCCACCGGAGCAACCTCGGCTTAGCATCTTGTTTTGCAAAAAGATATTTTAGAGCCGAATGATCCGTATACACTATGCTTTTTGACAAGACTAAGTAAGGCCGGAATTTCTCGAAAGCATACACCACGGCTAATAATTCTTTTTCCGTCGTGGTGTAATGTGCTTGAGCATCGGTCATAGTTTTGCTTGCATAGTGTATAGGCTGAAAATGTTTTGTTTTTCGTGCCCAAGACGCAAAAACCCCCTATTGCAAAACACTCGCGTCCCACATGAGCCAAAAGGTAGTCCCACTGGGCAACTAAATATTGGTGCTCGTTAATTTTTTCTTAAGTGTTTGAAAAGCTTCAATACACTCTTTGGAGAAGAAGAACGAAGTATCTTTTTCAAGAAGACGGGTCATCGGCCGGGCTATTTTTGAGAAATCTTGAATAAATCTACGATAAAACCCGGCGTGACCAAGAAAACTCCGAATTCCTTTGACGGTGGTGGGATGAGGTAGCTTAGCAATAACATCAACTTTAGCCTTATCAACCTCAATCCCGTTCTTGGAAATCTTATGGCCAAGGACAATTCCTTCCTTGACCATGAAATGACTTTTCTCCCAATTTAGACAAAGATTGGTGTCTTCACACCGTTTAAGCATCTTGTCCAAATGGGAGAGGCAAGTTCCGAATGAATTCCCAAAGACCGAGAAGTCGTCCATAAAGACTTCCATCGTTTTTTCGATCATATCGTGAAAGATAGCCATCATACACCTTTGGAACGTGCCCGGTGCATTGCATAAGCCGAAAGGCATGCGACGGTAGGCAAACGTTCCATAAGGACACGTGAATGTGGTCTTTTCTTGATCTTGAGGGTCGATGGGAATTTGAAAGTAACCCGAGAAACCGTCGAGAAAACAATAGTATTCGTTTCCCGCTAGTCTCTCAAGCATTTGGTCCATAAATGGTAATGGAAAGTGGTCTTTACGGGTGGCGTCATTTAACTTTCGGTAGTCAATGCATACACGCCATCCCGTAACCAATCGAGTAGGAATTAACTCGTTTTCATCATTTTCAACAACGGTAAAGCCACCCTTTTTCGGTACACAATGCACGGGGCTTACCCAAGGACTATCCGAGATAGGGTAAATTAATCTGGCATCAAGGAGTTTAAGAACCTCCTTTTTGATTACCTCGTGGATTTTAGGATTGACCCTTCTTTGGTGTTGGACCACCGGTTTGAAGTCATCCTCCATTAGAATCTTGTGTGTATAAAATTCCGGGTTAATACCCTTAATGTCAGAAAGTTGCCAAGCGAGAGCTCGCTTGTGTGACTTCAAAACCTTTATGAGAGCGGCTTTCTCCTCATCTTTCAAGTCTTTAGCAATTATGACGGGTAATTTGTCGGTACCCTCCAAAAATGCATAAGTGGACGTAGGTCGGGAGGGGTGGAGGGGGGTGGGGGGGGAGGGGCGGGATCTTAAGTTGCAACATCGGTTGGTTCATCCAATAGAAAATTTTCATTTTTAGGGTTCAACAACTTTAAGTCTTAGTGGAGTATGAGGTTGGTGATGATGGATCATCAATTAAGAAATTCTTCAAGTAGAAGAATGTATCCCTCCGAATCATAGTAAGAGTCATCAATTTCCGGTGAAACTGGCTCATCTTCAACAGCTAGGAAAGCATCGGTTTCCTCAAGAAGAAAATCACTATCTCCGAAGGGAGTGAGGGAAGGGGGAAAAGTAGAAATGACTGGTTCCGAAGCTAGGGTGGGATTGCCACTCTTGGAAATATCCAAAAATCCAAGTACTTCTTGAGCATACTCCTCAGAAGCTACATCAATGACATCGACTCGTTTAACCGATTCAATGATATTGTAGGAGAATGTCTTAGTATCACCAAACTATGAATGTTTATGGAATGATCACATGTCGAAGGTCATTTGTTCACTCGGAACTCAATCAAAAGCTCATGCCTGTCCTCAAGAAGGTATCCCAAGAATCAAGGACGCTGAGGATCGAAATATAATCACACTAAGAAGTCGTCCGAAAGAAAAATGTTTTCCCACTTTCACGAAACATCCATCGCAATGCGGTAGGAGTAGTAAATACATTCTCGCAAGTTCCAAGTATCATTCAGGTTTTTGGTTAAATCCGGGAGAATTTAGCTTCATTCCATTGGAGAGAGGCATTAGGTTGATGCTTGCACCGAAATCGGCCAAGGCTAAGCATTCATCCATCTGCGGAAAATCACACGGTATAAGAAATCTACCGGGGTCTTCAAGTTTTTTGGGAAACTTTTTGAGGATAACCGCCGAGCAATTTTCATTTACCAAAGTCTTGGTTAATTCTATTATCTTATCCTTGTTATTAAGAAGTTTTCTAAACATTGGGGCAAACTTAGGCATGTGAAGGAGAGCATCCGCGAAACTTAGCTCGAAATGGAGATTCCGAAAAATCTCCATAAATTTCGAGGCTAAAAGATCGTCTTTTTCATGGAGCTTCTCTTTGTTAGCCCTTGAAGGATAAGGTAATGTTGGTACAACGGGCTCATCAATTTGGACCACCGGAGGTTGGATGTCTTCGGGCATTGGTTGCACAGTATCCTTTGTCACCTCGGGTTCGTGTTCCACTACCTTAGGAAGAGAAGAAGGCGGAGGTGGAACTTGGGGTCCACTATAAGAAACACCACTTCGGGTGGTGATTGGTTTTATATCACCCTTCGGGTTAGCAACGGTGTTGCATGAAAGAGAACCCGAGCCCGAAGCAGAAACGGTATTGGAATTCACAAAATTGGTCAACAAGTTGGTCAAATTGGTCATTTGGTTTTGTAAGTTTTGTTTTTGGTTTTGCATATTTTTCATGACTGCATCATTAGCTTTGACGTAGTTTTGAAAGTCATCATTTGACACACCTTGTTTTTGAGGAGCCGGAGCTTGGTAACCTGGGGGTTGATTAACTGGGGGTGGATAAATTGGGCCTTGGTTGTAATTATTCCCCCGGTTTTGGTTGTAACGGTTTTGACTATTTCCTTGGTTTTGTTGAATGGGAGGAAAACTGGGAGGTCGAATTTGATTCGCAACCATCAGGGGATGGTAACCGGTATTTCCTTGGTTGTAGTTAACTGCGACGGCTTGTAAACCGTATTCTTAAATTATAGTTTACGATCATTTTGCCATCGTGCCGGACAACTACGTAAGAATGAGCACCACCGCAGTTACACAACTTTCCTCGACCGCTTTTACGATAGCGGGAGCTTGAGATTGGTTTTCTTATCGAGAAGCAATGCTCTCACCATATCTTTAAGTTTGGCAACATCGGGTGAGACATCGGGGGAAGAAGAGCTCGTACTCACTTTGGAAACAATTGCTTTGCTTCATGAATGACAAACTTTGGATTTACTCTTGATGATTCTTAGGCAATCTCGAGGCATTTTATCCAAAAAATTACCACCCGCGGCGGAATTCAACGAATCTTGATCACTCGAGTTCAAGGCATTGTAGAATGTATCGAGTTGATGCAATTCCGAAAACCCATGATGTGGGCATGCCCGAAGAAGATCATTGAATCGGTCTCATGCCTCATAAAACAACATCAAAATCTTTGTTAGAAAAGGTGGGGGGTTGAGTTTCATTAGCTTATTGTTGTCTTGGAGGGAGGGAAAAATTGGTTGATGAATTTCGAAACAAGATCATCCCAAGTAAGAATCGATTGAGGGGGTTCTTTTTCAAGCCAAATCCGGGCGGCCCCCTCGAGGGAAAATAGAAAAAGCATAAGCTTAATCGACGTACTCGGGACGTTTGGGAACTTCAAAGTAGAAGTGATCTTGTTGAAATATCGAATGTGAGCATGAGGATCTTTTTTATCAAGTCCGAAAAATTGTTTATTTTGCACAAGAGTGAGCAAACCATGTTTAAGCTCAAAGTTGTCCGCGGTGATCGCGGGAACAACAATTGCATCCTCGTAACCCTCGGTGGGTGCTTGGAGCAATTGGACCATAGTACGTGTATCGGCCATCGTAACTACGGGAGGATCTTGATTTTAAATAAGTTCTTCAAGATCAAATGGTTTAACAAAAGCCGGTGGGACTTGTTGTTGAGGACGGTTAAAATTACGGGATTTAGAACGAGTGCGCATGCACTAAAAAGAGAATTTATACTAATTAATTTTTATTTTTATTTTTTTTTTGTTTTTCAACAATTGATTCACAAAGATTTATTTTAAGAACGGACAATGAGATAAGACAGCTTAAACCTAATAATCAATAAGCTTCACGGTAACTCTCTAAAAGAAAAACGCACAAAGGAGCGGATGAGTAGGAAAGCGCAAGCTATTAAAACCTTCTCCTTTAGGGCGTAGTTCCACGAACAACCCTCCCTTATACCCTCTTAATAGTTTGTTCAACTTCAAAGGTGAGTCCCGTACTCGCAAGTGACACAAAATGTAAGATTTTTTATCTTTGGTTCGGGAACTTATAAATTATAATACCTCCAAATTTGAGAGTAAAATATAATTATTCTTTTTATTTTATATATAAGGACAATTTTTTTATATTTTTGATTTTTTCTTGTCTTATATATATAAAAAAAGAGAAAAAGAAAATCTTTTTGTATTTTTTTATAAGAAAATAAGCAAAATAACTTCACACGGAAGGATCTTTAAAGCACTAATTGTCAAACGTCGGAAACGACAATCGTCTTACACTCCTCCCCGGCAGCGGCGCCAAAAATTGACTTCGATAAATTTAGGTATATATAAATAATATATAATATACTACTTATATTAACCAAACCAAATCAAGTGACCCTTGATAAGGTTTAAATAAAGAAAATCAATGAAATCCGAGTAGTATACTATTCTCGGGTCGTTTTCCCGACGAGTAATGCAAATTTGAGAGTCGAAAGTCGGTTTAATATTTGATGTTTGAATGGAACGATATTTGATTGGATTTGATTTCTAATTCTACGGGAAAGATAAAAAAGGCATTTTAATACTAACAAATAAGGCAATTATCAAAGAAATTCAAGTGTAAAATAAAAAAAAAATATAACGGAAGCCGAAAACGCAAATTATCACTAAATCAAAATTAACCCTAAAAATAAAAACCTTAGTTGTCTATACCTCCTAAAATGATAAAAGAAATTCTAAAAAGGATTATATTTTTTGACTTTTTAATAATTTTCTATGAATTAAAAACCTATTTAATCTATTTAAAATTCTAGAAAATGACAAATTAATACCTAAAAATTCCAAAAAATGATTTTATACTTTAGAAATGTCTAAAATATGATAATAACCTTGAAAAATATTTTTAACTACATTTTATAACTTAAAACTAATTTCTAAACTTAAATTAAAAAGCTAAAAATGAAATTTAAATTCAAAAAATGATGAAACTGATTTTAAACTTTATAAACCTCAAAATATTATTTCTAAAACTAAAAACTAATTTTTTGAAATTTTCTAAATTAATTTTCTAATTTTAAATTACTTTCTAAAAATTTAAATTACGAAAAATGATAAAAAGTAACAAATAAGTTTGGAAAAATCTGAAAAATTGCACAGAAATCCTAAATGCTATAAAGAAGCCAGGAAAAATAAGTTGAACCACTTAGCTTATCAAATAAGCACAGAATGAGCCCAAATAAGCTACGACTATATATAAAGCAAAGTGGGCTCGAAAATGGGGGGCTTAAAAAAAAAACTCTTTGCAAAGGTATTAACCGAAGAAGACCCAAGGGCAGATGGTTTTGAGTGCGTTATGTAAAAGGTGAGGTGTTGATGTCCAGGGATTCGAGCTTGACTCACCTTGGACTTCTACCTCCCTTTTTAGCTCTTTTTTTCTAAATTTTTCTACACAGCTTCTAATTTAAGCTTATACAAACAACTTTGAAGACAAATTTTTTTCCAACTTAAAAAATAAGCACAAAATAAGCTCAAAAGGATGCATTAATCTTAACAAGAACTAAAAGACAAATAGCTAAAACTGATATAGATCTTTTTAGGAAAAATAAGCTAACAAAGAGATAAATAAGCTAAAACATATAAAGTCCTATCCCTAATAAGCACATATGAACATAATAAGCAGGAAAACTTTAAAAAGCCAATAAGCACTTTGGCCAAAACAGTTAGCCAAACAGTCTTAAGGACACTTTTCTAGTTATTGTAACTGTAAAAGGATCCGTATGCTTTGAGACTTATTGCTGTTGGGAATTAAAGAGGCATCCTATGTGAGTAATGCTGTCTGGAGACGTTAGTCGTGCTAGTTAGAGAGACTAGTACTGTTAGTTATAGTTAATTACTGTTAGTACGTTATATATAGTTATTACTTTAGTTAGTTTATAGTACCTAGCTTATGAGATTATTCATGAGTTATATTAGTAAATTGATAGTATATCTTAAACGCATTTTAGTAAGCCTATTAGGGTTTTTTCCTGGTGTATAAAAGGAACCCTTACGCATAGTTAGATAATATTATACATAGAGAATACAACAATAAAAGCAGATCAATATTCATAGATTAGTTGTTAGGCAAAACATATAGTTGTTTTGTGATTTATTCAATATAGTAAAAGTTCTGTGTTCATTGTTTTATTGTTTCTTCTGAGTATATAAAGATTAATTTCGCATAGTCTTTATATATACACCACAAGGTTTCTAATCTAGTTGTTTGGATTTATCTAAACAAAACTAAAGATCCATTCAATTGGAACCATCAAGTGGTATCAGAGCGGGTGTTCTGAAACCTTAATTTAGAAGAAGCAAAACTAGATCCATCACTCTGTTTATTCCCTAGATAAAAAACCATAGGGGGGGGGTATGGGGGGATCTTGAACAAACCAATTCACTGCAAAACTGCTACATCACAAGCAAGGAGAATTATGAACACATGATAGCTCATGAAAAATCATACATTCAACTTCAGACTATCTCTCTGGAGATGAATAGAGGAAGGCAACACCTTTCCAAGCTAGTACCCGAACCACAACGACAATAATGGGTATATCTACTATCACATACCTGGTCAGTTACATGCTGAAGAGAAATCCAAAAGAAGAATGATCTTAAAGCCCGAAGCATTATGATGATGACACTTCCAAGTGAACATCTGCTTACTTTCAATCAACACAAGGATGCCAAGTCTTTGTTTGAAGCTATAGAAGCAAGATTTGGTGGGAATGAAGCCACCAAGAAGACTCAAAAGACACTCTTAAAGCAGATGTATGAAACTTTCAGTGCTCTACAAGAGTCCTAACTCAATCTTTAAAGGCATCATAAAATTATGAGCCGTTAACTATCATAGGTAAATCATCACTCCAGAATAAAAGACCTTAAATTCTTAAGAAGTCTTCCTACTGAATGGGGTATGCATGTTGTGGTTTGGAGAGACAAGTCATATATGGGTTCAATAAGTTTTGATGATCTTTACAATGACTTTAAGATTGTTGAACCAGAAGTAAAAAAAGAAGTGTGACCTCTAGCTCAAACTCAGGCTCTCAGAATTTGGCCTTTGTCTCATAGCAGGACAAATGATGATAATACTGCTAATGTTCATGTTAGTACTGGTGGTACTCCTATTAGTACTGCTAGCACTAATAATAGTACTGCTTGCCTAAGTGATGCCACAGTATATGCTTATCTAGCCACTCAACCTAATGGGTCTCAAGTTGTTCATGAAGACCTAGAGAAAATCCTTGAGGATGATCTAGATGAAATGGATTTAAAGTGGCAATTGGCATTGCTAAGCATGAAAGCAAGAAAGTTCTATCAGAGAATTGGTAAAAAGATTGTCATCAATGGAAGGGATACTGCTGGTTATGACAAAAAAAGGTAGAATGTTTCAATTGTCAAAGTTGGGACATTTTGCTAGAGAGTGTAGAAATTCTAAGAGTCAAGAGAACAGGAGCAGAAGTCAAGACAGCTCAAGAAAAACAGTGAATGTGGAAGAAGCTTCTCCTAAAGCTTTGTTAGCCGTTGATGGAACTGGATTTGATTGGAGTTACATGGCAGAACAGGAGGATTCTACCAACTTTGCACTTATGGCTTTCTTTGATTTTGAGGTACAAAACAACAAAACTTGTTCTAAAACTTGTCTTAAAAATTATGAAGATCTTAAGTCTAATTATGATAAGTTAAGAGTAGAGCTTAGTAAGTCTGAATCTGATTTATATAACTATAAAAGGGGTTTAGCTTCAGTAGAAGAACAACTGGTCTTTTATAAGAAAAATGAAAGCTTGCTCTATGATCAGATTGTTGTTCTTAAAAGAGATGCTTCATATAATGAATCAGATATAAATGCTCTTAAGAATCAGGTAGAAAAACTAAAGAAAGAAAAAGAGGATAATCAGTTGAAAATTAAAAATTTTGAAAATGCCTCTAAAAGTCTAGATCAAATGATTGGAAATCAATTAGTTGGTAATAATAAGAAGGTTTTAGGATATAATACTGTTCCCCCTCCACTTACATGTTTGTTTGCACCTCCTAGTATTGATTTATCAAACTTAGGAATTGAGAAATTTAAACAACCTGAATTTGAAGGATATGGTGTTAAGGAAAATAAGGATGCTAGTAAAAATGTCTCTAAAGAAGTTAAGAAATCTTCAGATGCTCCAATAATTGAAGATTGGTTTTTCTAGTAGTGATGAAATGAGACATGAGGTGTTAGAATCCCTAATGTTCAAAAAGCCTGAAGCAAGCTGATCAACCTAGAAAGGGTATAATCAAAACCTAGAAAAACAGTACAAACTGTAATATCTCAATGTCTAAGAAATTAGGAGTTGGATTTCAGTTTACACCAAAAGCTTGTTTTGTGTGTGGGAGTTTTAACCATCTAATTAAAGACTGTGATTTTCATGATAAAAAGATGGTATAAAAACCTGTTTTGAACAATGTGAAAAAGTAAACGGTCACAGGAAGTTAGACCAGTTGGACTAATGAACATGAGGTTAATCATCAAATTTCTCTAATTCTAAAAGGAAATCTTGCTCCAATAGCAGTTTTTAACCATCTGGCTTAAAACCAGCTTAGTGCTGCTATCCATTTATACTGCTTACACAACCCTTTGTAAATGTTGCCAAACCAAGGACAAATGTTTTTCAAAACGCACATTTATCATCAAGAAGACCTTTTTACCAACAAACAGTACTTAAAAACAGAAATTTGAGTAACAAAGTTAATATTGCTAATGTAATTTCTGTTAATACTGTTAAAGGAAAAAGAATGACAAGTACTGTTGGGAAACAAGAGATTAATGCTGTCAAACCTACAGCATACTGGGCATGGAGACCTAAAGTAAAGATGATAAATCATGTCTACAAGAATACTGGATCATGTGTTTGTAAGCAATTTAACTATGTTGATCCAACAGGTAGAAACAAGTCAGTCATGGCTTGGGTTCCCAAGAGAAATTAATTCTCTTGTGCCAAGTATAATTAGTTCTGCTAGTTATACTTGATGCTGCTATGTTAGTACTGTTATTGTATTCTCTATGTTTTAGACTAACATTTGCAGGTTATAAAAGTAATTATAGTTGCATTTGAGGGGAGGATTTTTATGAGAACTTTGATGCTAGAATGGATGGTCTTTTAGTGTTGGTTTTACAACCACACAACAAATGGTCATCAATTCACCATGCTTAACAGGCATAAGAATTGGCTAGTCCATAAGCAAACGGTTTGTGGTAAAGACTTTTCAAATCCGTTTATGGTTGACAATTTACCAAAAATTGTAGGGTTCTCAACTCACCTTACTTCATGGTTAAGAGTTGGCTAGTCCAGGATCAAACAGTTCTTGGTAAAGACTAATCAAATCTGTTGATAGCTGATAGTTTGCTAAAAACTATATGGTTATCAATGCACCATGTTTTTGCAATGAAGCATTGACTATTCCAGGGCAAACGGCAACTGGTAAAGAAACATCAAATCCGTTTATGGCTGGTAGTTTGCCAAAAACTATAAGTCCAATGATCCACCTCTTTCAAAAGCTATACAATTGAAAGTGGAGAGGACAGTCTGAAACTTATACAATGATGATTTTGTACACATTGTTGATAAAGTCATCATTTCAAAATGCTCTTAACTCAGTTAAATGAAATTCATGCTCAGACTCTCACATGTTGATGAAGAAAGTTCAAGTTCTGATTTTAGATGCAGAAGATTGTTTGATTTCAGAGAATTCTATCAAACAGGGGAGGATGTAAACAGAAAAAGCATGAATGGAAGAAACAAACTTCAAAGGGAGATCAAACTTCAAAGGTATAAGCTTAATACTACTAGTGTTAGCTTAATACTGCTAGTGTTGAGTTTCTACTGCTGGGGATATATTTCTACTGCTGAGAGAAGTTAGTACTGTTAGGCTTCAAGTTAGTACTGATAGATCAAACTTAGTACTGCTAAGTGACCGTTAGTACTGTTTGAGCCATAACAAAAGAGCCGTTGAGATATTTCTGCTTATAAGGTTTCATGAGTGAATATAAATCTTTTACACTTCTCACAAAATGACAAATTTGGAGTCTTGCAACAAACATAATATTGTAAATTGGGAATATATTTTACTGGGTATGACAGAAGCAAAAGATTCTGAAGTTTGCAAGATTACAAGAGAAGATGGAACTTCAAGTTTTCATGGAGATTTTCAAGCATTGTTAAGAAGACTTGACAGACAAGATTTATTTCAACTCTACAATTTGGTTCAAGAAAGATTTAAAGTTCATCCACTTCAGGGTCATGATTTAGATTTATAGGAAGATCTGAAAATGATATTTGATCCAAATGAAGAAGATGATATATGGTTGAACCAATAATATTGGGAGTTGCTGAGATAGAAATTACATGAATACAGTGGTGTTCACTCTTTATTCTTAGATGGTACTTCAAAACAGATCAACATGTTAGTAGACAAGAAGTATCCACTGAAGAAAGAAATCTTAGAGAAAATGATCAACTTGAAGATTGAAGCAGAAGAAAGTGATATGGCATCTGAGCTTATAAAGTTTATCAAATCTCAGATTGCAGAACACTAGTTTGTTGTGATTTTCAGCAACAGAAGGTGAAGATTTTTATAGAATCAATTAAGCAAAGGAAGCTAAATTGTTTTGAAAGAATCCATCAAATTCAAAAAGCTTTAATTTCAAGAAACTTAAGATTATGAAGCAAAATCATAAGATAGGGGAGGATTGTTGGGAAATAAAGAGCTTCTAGAAAATAATGCTGCGGAAGACTTAGTAACTGCTAGTTGAAGACTTAGTACTGTTAGTTATAGTTATTACTGTTAGTACAGTTAGTATATAGTTAGTACTGTTAGTTAGTTTATTAGTACTGCTTATGAGATATGCATGAGTTATATTAGGAATAGATATATGATCTGTTAACGCGTTTTGTAAGCCTATTAGGGTTTTTCTTGGTGTATAAAAGGAACCCTCACGGCATAGTTAGATAATAATCATCATAGAGGATATACAACAATAAAAGCATATCAATATTCATAGATTAGTTGTTAGGCAAAACATATAGTTGTTTTGTGATTTATTCAATATGGTAAAAGTTCTGTGTTCATTGTTTTATTGTTTCTTCTGAGTATATAAAGATTAATTCCGCATAGTCTTTATATATACACCATAAGGTTTCTAATCTAGTTATTTGGATTTATCTAAACAAAACTAAAGATCCATTCAATTGGAACCATCATATGCCCTTAAAGCTTGACCTATAAGCTACTAGAATCAGTCAATCACTAAATGATTGAAACTCAAACAGCTATGAAAAAGGCTCTGAAAAAACTAGTTTATTTCAAAATTTTACAAGACTTAACCCATTTTACATTGAAACTGACTATTTTTAAGCTCAAATTAAGGTGTACAAATGGATCCTTATGGACTTAAGACCTTCAAACAGATAAAAATTAGACCTCAAAGAACTTATAATAACAATCAAAAGTCATTTTGAAATTCAGGATAAGCCACAAATAGCAAATGAAAAAGCAGTTTTTTCAAACTTTCCAACACTTAGTAAAATTATGACAGTTTTGGACAAAACTTTTACAAGACTAAGGGATACTTAAACATCATTTGTCTACTGCATTTTAACACTAAAAGCAACTCTAAAACAACACTCAAAGACTGGTTTTGAATGCTTAATCAAATAAGCACTTGAAATTTGTTTTGAAACCACAAATTCAAACAACTTTTGCATAAAACCTTAAAACTCACATTCAAACTTGAAAACTTTTAGAAACAGCTTTTTATGACTTAAAGAAGGCTTGTATAAGTAAGCTAAGTGACCCAAACAATTTTTTACCAATTTTGATCCACTTTAGCCCTTAAACCAAACACCCCTTTAAGTTAATCAAATCCATTTTAAAACTGATTTAAACTCAAATAAGTAAAGGATTTTGAAAACAGATGGTAATCAAGCAATATTAAGCAACTATTAGCAAGAGTAACTCAAAAATAAGCACTTATAATAAGCAAATAAAGATAAGCAGTTTTGAACTAACTAAGACAAAGTTTGACTAAATCTAGAACTAAGAGTTTTAAACTACAAGTTAAACATATTAATCAATTCTAAGACATAATAAGCATGAATAAGCAAATATAAGCAGAAAATAAACACAGGAACAGTAAATAAGCAAAATATTAAAAAATGGAAACTTACAAAGCCCTTGCTCAGAACAGGGCAAATAAGCTTACAATATATACAAGCTCTAGCTTGTCAAAGACAAACTAGTAGTGTCCATAAGCCCATCCCTTTTTGGCTTATCATCCATTAAGCTGTGGTATTTTGAGGGGTGAATTTTTTAGGTGACTTCTATTAAACACTTAAACTATTAGCTTTCTTAATGTAAACATATTATATATAAGAATAAAGAGAGCTTAAAACAGCTTATGAGAGATTTTTAACAATAATCAAAACAGGAATTTAAAACTCAAACTTTTATAACCTTAAAACCTCAAATTTTCATTACCAAAAACATAAAAAGACAAAAAAGTTAAGCAACCTCGATCTTGCGTGATTTGTGTTCGAGTGTTGTGATTATTGCTTTGCATCATCTGCTTCTGCATGTTGTCATAAAATTAATACACGTGGATGTGATTGAGGTTAAGGCACCTTGATTTGTTTCAGCCGGTGGATGTAATTTAGGTTTTAGGTTGGTGGTTTTGATAGAAATTTACTCGGTTGGTGATTGATAACTGGCATTCAATAGTGAGGAGATGAAAAGAGCTATGTATGTGTCATGGAGACTTAAAAGGGTTTGTCATTCTTTAATATCATCAAATTCCCATCTGTATAAACTTTAAGAGTAATAGAAAACTTGGTTTTTGAGTCATTAATACGGCCGTATTAAATGTGAAAACTGTATTTTATATTATATGAGATATTGTTTAAATACATATATTGTTTAAATGTGTTATTTATTATTTTAAACACAGAGAAAGGATATTGGAGCAAAAGTACAGGATTTCAAGTATTTATAGAAAATTATTGAAGACACGAGGAAAGCCCGAAGACTCAAGCCCATTGGACCCAAGATTCTAGAGGCAACAGTCCCAAAGACTAGCCCATATTTTAGCTTATAACCCACTAAATAAATAAAGAAAATACGCTGCCCATTAAGTCTTCCCTGGCCAACAACGTTTTCTTTTAAACATAGGCCCCTACCTATCACATCAAAACATTCGTCACCACATATCTACCTCATATATAAGGGACCGCCGGGACCACCACCAGCAATGGTCATTTTTTTGTCCCCTATAAATACTAGGCCACCCCATCTGAAAAACAGAACCTCTTGCCACAAATTTTCTCAGATCCATTTTTCTCTCTTCTTCCTTTCTTTCTAAAACACATATCTTGATCACTAACATACCTTGATCTTGTTTCAAGTGATTAATTCTTTCTTCCTCCCTTCTTCTTCTTCTTCTTCTAATCAAGTGCAAGAGAAGAACAATTGTATTCTTCTATATACGAATTGTTATCAAGTGATCTCTCTCTTCCTCCTCAAGATCACAAATCTTCATTACATATATTTAGTGTTGTTGTGTAAATTGGATTGTGTGTAGATCCAAGTGTGTAAATTGTGTATTGGTGTGATTTGGATTGTGTGTCAATCCAAGGGTATATATATCTTGTGAGTGTGTAAAGACTTAGTGAAGTCTTAGATTGGTTCTAGCTAAGATTAAGACTCGACATCTAGCTTAGTGTCGGAAAAGAAAGTAAGCGACGTGTAAACGGTTTTCTCCGCCTAAAGGGAGCTTGTTGACATAGTGAAATCTTGAGTGGAGTACTCGGGGAGTGGAGTAGGAACGAAGAGGTGCTTCGTTGCCGAACCACTATAAATCTTGGTGTCTTGGTTTGATCGTTTCTTTCCTTATCCCTTTATATTATTATTGTTCATTTAGTTCATTACATTAGATAGTTTTTGTTGTGATTCATATTGTTGATTGATTGACATATAACTCGAATCAAACCATTTTATAAGCAAAGAATTTTAAACCGGTTCTATTCAACCCCCCCTTCTAGTTTCCACACAGAGCTTAATAATATCTCTCTGGTTTGATCCCGTGGACTGCCACGACTATCATAGTCATGGATACCATGCTATATCTTGTGTCGATTATATTCCGCATTTATCTTCAATAAGCCTTGTTTGTATTCTTTGTTTGTTCGAGCGGTGTGTGTAGGAGCTATATACCGTATAGAGGTTTGTACAGCGGTGTGTGCAGGTGCGATATACCCTGACAAAGTGGTATCAGAGCCAGGCTACAATAAACAAGGGCAGAAGACGGTAAGATAAAGATCGACACTATGATGGTTATGATTTCGGTTTTTGTAAGATGTAGATCGAAGAATCTCTATATCAGAAGAAGCTTTAGGAGCCTTTGGCAAATGCCAAACCTACAGGTATGAAGGCTTTGTTATTATTATCTTCGTAGCCCTAGAGTTGGTCAAGTATTGTTACAGCAGTTAGTGGTTCGTGTAGAACTACTAAGCTAACGTTCAAAGGGATTCGAGATTTGATTCTTTGTTAAAAATATCCCTCGGAAGACATCCAGAGAATATACGAATTATTTGTTAAGTGCAGAGGACAAGGGAAGAGGGTACGACAGAGGGCAAGAAGCAAAACAGAAACAAGTCAAAATCATGTAAGATAGGAGAGATAAAGTACACGCAAAATATCACGTGTTGGAATTACAACCAGAAGGGCCACTTTCAAAATTAGAGTTTAAAGCTTGTAGCCTCCAGGGGTAAGGAGGTTAACATGGCAGCTGGAGACTCTGATGAAGCATTGGTTTGTTGCGTTGAGAATACGGTTGAGGATCATATTATGGATTCTGGTGCATCGTTCCATGCTACCTATTGCAAACAAGAGTTAGAAAGGTTCAAGCTACGCTCCGGTAAGGTTTGTTTAGCATATGACATGACTCTAGACATTGCAGGCATTAGGGATGTTGTCCTCAAAACTTATTTTGGTACAAGTTTGACTCTGAAGGATGTTAGGTACATTCCAGGCCTAAAGAGAAGGTTAATCTCAGTTGGGCAGCTTGATGAGGAAGGTTACCACGTAGGCTTCGGAGACCAGCAGTGGAAGGATACTAAAGGTAGTTTGGTGGTAGCTCGTGGGAACAAAGGTGGAAGCCTGTATATGGTTGAGGTACACCCTTAGGGGATTGGCGCAATTATTGATGGTAGTGGCAGTGCAGCTCTGTAGCACCAGAGACTTGGTGATATGAGCAAGATTGGTATGAACATGTTAGCTTTCAAAGGCAATGTTCAAGATGTACGGAAGTTAGATATATACTTCTGTAAGCCAGGTGGTTTGGGAAAGCAGAAGAAGCTTTCTTTCATAATCTCATAGAAGACAAGGAAACTGCAGAGGTTGGAGCAAGTTCATATAGAAATCTATGGCCCTACATTTATTGCATCAATCTGAGGATCCCGCTACTATGACACTGTTATCGAAGACTGCTTGCGATAGGTATAATGCAAACCTTTAGGTGAAGTGTTTGAAGTTTGATAATGGTTGAGAGTATAGTAGATGATCGATTATGTTTTGTGTCAAGAACGTGATTGTGATTCTGAAAATGGTCCCGGAAACACCTTTAGAGTTTGGTGTTGCTGAAAGATTGAGCCAAACATTCAGAGCAGAGAGCATGAGGCTTCATGCAGAGGCTCCACATATATTATGGGCAGATTCAGCTAGTACGACCTACTTAATCTACCGCATACCCTACGTTCTAATAGGGTTACGTATTCCAGAGGAGGAATGGCGAGGGAAGGATACTAGTCTCACACACTTGAAGGTATTTGGTTGTGAGTCATTTGTTAAAGTGAATGATGTTTGCGGAGATGCATGAAATGTACATTTATAGGCAGCGGCTCAGATGAAGTGCGATATAGCTTTCGGGATACGAAGAGTCACCAGGTTATCCAAAGCAGAGATATTACATTTGTAGACTCGATTTATAGAGCCAGGTCTGCGACAGATTCATATAGCTTAAAGAAGCCAATACAAAAGAGTTAAGTGGTGTTATTAGACATTCCAGAGAACCTTGCAAAGAATGATTGCATAGTTGCAGAGCATGGGTTGAGTTCAGAAATCACTCAAAGCCCAGGTGGGAGCTCAGATACGAGTGAGGGGTCTGAAAATAGTGGAAACTTCAAAGATAGTGGAAGATCAGATGAAGAATACTCTAAAGATGGAGCATCTAGCAAAGAGGGAGGCTCTGAGACTCTACAAGTATGAAGATCCACCAAAGAGTCTAGGGATCCAGTAAGGTACTCTCCATCAGCAAACTATTTTCTAACTAACAAAGAACGGTAAACCAGAGTCTTATTCAGAAGCCTTGAGTAGTAAAGAATCCGTATAGTGGAAGAAGGCTAGTAATGAAGAGATGGTTTCATTTGAAAAGAACCAGACGTGTTCCTTAGTCAGAATATCAGCAGGAAAGAAGGCATCACAAAAATTGTAGATGTTCAAGGCTAAAGAAGAGCAGGATAGCTGGAAAAGGTACAAGGCTAGATTGGTAGTTAAGGGTTTCCAACAGAAATGAGGGGTAGACTACAATGAGATATTCTCTCCAGTTGTGAAGATGACTATAATCAAGTTAGTCTTGAGTATTGTAGCTGTAAGAGCCTTCTTATGTGGGAGCCTTGAATGATACATATACACAACACAAAAGCGAGGGTTTTCAGCTAGCTGGGCAGGAAGAAAACCTAGAGTGCTGAGTGAAGGAAATTTTGTACGGATTGATTCAAGAACCAAGGCTACGGTACTTGAAATTTAATAGTTTTATGCAAAAGGATAAGGTGCGAGTAATGTTCCATGAACCAATGTTGCTACTCTAAGAAGATGGTTCATCCTGCATTAGACAACTGTTAAAGGTTGATGACATGTTTGTTGCAGACTCTGACATGGCAGTATTTAACAAGCCTAAGTGGTAGTTTCCCTTAGTGTTAGAGATGAAAGATAGATGCTCTGAGAAGCAGGTGCTTGGTTATGTGCTTACAGTTGGTGTAACAACAGTCGAGTGAGAGTCTAGACTACAAAAGAGTATCACTATGTTAACTATAGAAGTTTAGTTTATGGAAGTCGCATAAGAGAGCAGAGAGTTGATATGGTTGAAGAATTCTCTTAAGAAGTTAGACTGAGCTCAGGCAGAAAATGTTTAATACTGTGACAGAGAAACTAAGAGTTTGATTCATCTTATGAAGAATCTAAAGTTTTGTAGTTGGGCAAAGCTTGTTTGGATATTGAAAAGTGAAGGGTCCTTATCTTTGTTGAAGATTCTTAGAACGAAGAGCCTTGTAGCGATGTTCACCAGGTTGGTGATGAAAGAAAAGTTTAAGTTTTGCGTAGCTTCAACTGGCCTCTAAGTGAATTAATAACAGATGATGGTGTCTTACCAGAGAGAGGCTATTCCCAATTTAATGATGTTAGTTCAGGATACCTTGTATCAAAAGTCTCCTAGCCCTGTGTTTTGTTAGTGCAGTGTGTTCCTTATATTTGGTGGTACAAAAAGGTTAGAGCAGTAGCATTGTTTAAGGAAACATTATTCCCAATTTAATGATGTTAGTTCAGGATACCGTGTATCGAAAGTCTCCTAGCCCCGCGTTTGGTTAGTGTAGCATGTTCCATATGTTCAACGGTACATAAAGGTTAGAGCAGTAGCATTGTTAAAGGGAAGGTTGTTTGAAGTTTACAGAGATTACTTAAGACGGAGAGCAGTGAAGTGATCAGCCTCCAAGTGGGAGATTGTTGAGTTGTGAAGATTGATATAGGCCCTGATGTGTGTGGCACAGGTGGCGCAACCCCAAGTTAATTTAGATTCAACGATAGCTCAGGTAGAGCAAATCACGCCGTTAAGATAGAGTGGGACAGGTGGTCCAACCACTCTAGAACATGTTGCGTCATGTATTGTTGGTGTAGTATTGGGTTTGAGGGGAGGATTGTTGGGTGCAAACACAATCCCACATCAGTAGAATAAGTAAAATTGAGATGAGTTTCACACTTATAAATACCCCTCTCATTGTAATTGTAAACTAGGATTTGGGTGTGTGTGTTTTGTACCCCGTTCAGTTTGGCACGGGTCGTGCAGTTTGGCACGAGCCTGAGCAGTTTAGCTCAAAGCTTAATAATATCTCTCTGGTTTGATCCCGTGGACTGCCACGACTATCGTAGTCGTGGATACCACGTCATATCTTGTGTCGATTATATTCCACATTTATCTTTCATAAGCCTTGTTTGTATTCTTTGTTTGTCCGAGTGGTGTGTGCATGAGCTGTATACCGTACAGAGGTCTATACAGAGGTGTGTGCAGGTGTGATATACCCTAACACTATTGCACCTAATGTAACTATTATTCACATTATCATCTCTTTTTTTATTAAAATTACATTCTTAAGAATGGTTTTGTTTTCTAATACAGGAAGATGAAATGCAGACTCTAATTAACATGTTGAACATGTTAAGCTCGTATAAGTTTGATTCGACGATGAAAGCTTCTACATTAACATCAGCACCAACAATTGCATCCTCTACCTCACTTGTAAGTCTATTATTATTATTATTATTGTTGTTGTTGTTGTTGTTCTTGTTGTTGTTGTACACATTATTGATCATGTCTTTTTCTAATATAAATTTACACTTATTGCACTGCAGTGGTTTTGTAATATAAGAGAAATATAATAAATAGCGCCTTAAACCAGAAGTCAAGGAGCTATTTAACAAAGCACTGGAGGATACATTCCTTGAATTTACAGAAAAGTGGAAGATGAATTGGTGCAAAAAATATGGTGATTTCCAATGGTATATACATAAATTGTTTCCATGTTTCTTACTTTCTATCTTTGCCACATTTTGTTTTTTCTTCTTAATAATGCGTGAAGAAATTTACAGCGATAATGTCTTGAGCATACGGCCTAAAATTAAAAAAAGCAAAAAACGCAACAGCACCCGCTATCGAAATATTAAAGGACCAAAAGATGTTGGAGAGGTAATATTCTTATGTCTTTTGAACATACTATTGTTTTTTTCCATCTGTGATATTCTTATGTTTTTGTGTGCTACTCTATTATTTTAGAGAATCAAGGATGGAATTGTGGAGCTGAAATCTTACATGATTGAAGGAGAACCCTGGGTATACGGTGTTGGTTTTGTAACTATAAAGTTATCAGGGAAGTTGATGGATGAGGTATCGCTTTTTTCTTTCTTTCCCAGATCTTTTAAAATATAGTCTTATTACAGTTTTCATCTACATTTTTCTTGTTTCCCTGCAGAATATTCGTAAGATGCTAAGAGATGGTTAAGTTTTGTCAACTTTCAAGAATAAGGTTCGAGAACGGGTTACAACATTTCAAGAATTAAAGCTTGCATTTAAGTTTAAATTAAAAGGCCACGTGTCAGCATGAGGTGAAAAGTTTTTTATAGAAAAACTTAATTAGGGGTTGAAAAAAATTGTCTTTTATAAGAGAGTATAGATAGACGGATGGACGGACGGACGGATGGACGGACGGACGGATAGGATAGATAGAATTAGATGGATTAGAAGGATTAGATGGATTAGATCGATCGATTAGATAGAATAGATTAGATAGGATAGATAGATTAGATATGATAGATAGATAGAGAGATAGATTAGATAGAATAGATAGATAGATAGATTAGATAGAACATATAGATAGATAGATTGTTGAATCATATTTATGTTGTGTCTTTAAAAAGTCATGAACGCATTTGGTCGATTAAACAAATTCTGATTTTAATATTGTAACAAGCGGTTTGGTGCCCGCGCGTTGCTGTGGGGCGTTTTCTGGCTTAGATTTGTAATACGTATTCAAATATTAGAAAGTCGAAGTTACTATATTCACGTTCTATTTTTCCGGCTTAGTTTTGTAATACGTATTCTAGGTCTACAAAATCTGGGGTTCTTGCCTATAAAGTTTTATGATTAACTTAGCTTGTACAAAATAAAACATTACCTAAAAATGTATAGAAATAAACATATTTATGGCACAACAGTAGCTCTCATATCTCCCACTCCTATACCACTATCCATACCACTACTACATCATGTTAAACTAACGAAAACAGCTAGCTAGGAAAACACAAAAAGATCACACGTTAAACTAACGAAAACGAAACACAATAAAACTAAGTGAAGCAAACAAAATTTTGTATGTGAATGATTTAAGCCCTACATTATGCTTGTTTACATAGGCAAAGGTTTTAAGTTTGAATTACAATTTTTTTTGAAAACAATATACTTTCCCGCCATTCCATTTATCCAACCAAAGTCCATTGTGTAGCAATGTAACAATATACTTTCCTCCAATATCCATTCCTATGTTGACTTTGTTCCAATCTCCATTTGTGTAGGAAAATTTTCCATATTCAAGTGTTCCTACCAAGTTCCAACTTTTTTAACAATTCAACATTTCCATATCGTAGCAATATACATATTTTCCATGTTCCAGCAGTTTTTTTAACAATTCAACATATTCCATATATAACTTTCAACAATTATTTCCATGTTCTGTTTTCTTTTAACAATTCAACATTTAATAGATAACTTTCAACAATTCAACATTCAACATTTTCTATAATAGATGAGTACCCGTGCATAGCACCTGGAATTTTTAGCGGCAGATAATTAACGGTATGCAATATTGTGGTAAATATTTTGTATTAAACAATTTCCGCCCATACATTAGAATTATGATTTGCGATTTACCTAAAATTGTTTCCACATATTTGCGAATTCCCTAAAATAGTTTCCACACATTCAAGGAGTATAGAAAAACAGTTTTCACGCATTCAATATTCAACGTCGCTTAAAATAGGTTTTTAAGTTTCAACTTTTCAACAATTAGGCAAATCTCCTTTATAAAGAGTATAGAAGTATAGATAGATATAGATATACTTTTTTTAATCATTCTAAATATATATAAGTTTTATTTTTGTGAAATACTGGTTGACCCGATGATCGAACCGTTTGAACTAGAGATGAGCATGGGTCTGGAACCGGTGGAACAGGAACCGATGGATCCGAGAAATGAATTTTGAGAAAAGTAGAAACCGAGAATTGAACCAAATATATTTTTCAGTTCCGGTTTCGGTTCCAGTTCTGGTTCTTTGGGTCTACCCGGATAGGAACCGATATTGTGTAAAAATTGAATTAAGCCAATAAAAATCATAAAAAATTGAATCATGATTCAATTTGTTTTAAAACACAAATTAGTGATATGAGTAAAAAGCCAAACAAATTGAATCATGATCAATATTTATTTACACAAACTCGTGGGTATATAACTATATTTTTATAGTTATACATGAACTAAACTAAACTAAAGTAGCAGTAGCTTATGATCATCTCGTTAAATTACAAATACAAATCTAATATAAAACTTACCTCCATTGTTTTGATAATGATTTTAATAGATTAAAGCTTTGGGTTTATGGTGTTTGGTTGTGTTTCAAAACTAGGCTACCATGGTTTTTTATGGTACGTATAATATAAGTATGGGAAAAATTACATATTTTTAGAAAAATTGGTATTCGGTTTCGGAACTGAGAACCGGTGGAACCGAACCGAACCGATCCAAGAACCAAAAAATCTCAAACTCAAGAACCGGAACCAGAACCGTACCAGAACCTACAGTTCTGGTTCCGGTTTAGTTCTTCTTGGTACCGGTTCGGTTCTTGGTTCCGGTCCGGTTCTTTGGTTCTTTTGCTCATCCCTAGTTTGAACCGATAACCCGGTGACTCGGTAACTCGGCACGGTCGATTAAAGACCGGGTTGACTTGGTGGTCGAAGCGGTTTAACCGGTAACCCGGTGACTCGGTAACTCAACCCAATCAGTTAAAAGTCAAATGTTGTTTATTACACTTTATTGTGTTTCCTATAATAGAATTCAGTTTTCATCCCTTCCTAAAATACTTTCAGTTTTCACTTTTCACATTCACATAAGAATTGTAGTAATATCCTTAGTATAGAAGTATAGATAGATAAAATCACAATATTTATTTCCTTCTTTTGCCTTCTTTATTTAAACCCAAGTCACAAATAAAAACATAAAATAAAATAAACTACATAATATGAGTCTTTGATATAGTCAAGATCATGATATAAGGATACTACACTTTATTTTGTTTTTTTATAATATAATTCAATTCTCATTCCTTCCTAAAATACATCTAGGTTTTACTTTTTACATTCACATTCAAGAATTGTAGCAATATCCTTAATATTAAAGTATAGATAGATAAAATCACAAAATTTATTTTCAATTCTTTTGCTTTGTATTTAACAAGAGTCACAAGAAAAATAAAAATAAAATAAAATTACATATGAATATATGAATCTTTGATAAAGTCAAGATCATGAAAACTCTAATAGCACAACATATAATTTTTGGCTTTCCTCTTTTTTTGGCTTTTTCACTTGTGGACCAGCTACACCTTTTACTTTGTTTATTTTATTTTCTTCTACTCTTGCTTTTCTCAACTTTCAATTGTTTGCTGCACACTTTTTCTTTTATTAGTAGGTTGCTACAATTTCTCTCAAAACTACTGCCGTCGTTAGCTCCTTCGTTTGAGGTTCATCACAATCACATAACAAATAAATATGAACTAATTTTACACTAAAAACAATTTGCATGAACTTACAAAGCAAAATAATAATAACTTCTATAACAAAATTTACCAATCACTGTAAACAAAACCGACTATGATCGGCCCTAGCGGTTCAGCGAAGGCAGCGACTTTTTCCAGCGAAGCAGTGGCGAGTGGCAGCTATAAATAAAAGGCAAAAAAAGTTTATTTAAACTCATATTTACAAATACTATAACTTTATTACAAAACTTTTTATAATTAACTTTATAACAAATATTGAAGATATGAAAAGAAGGCATACGTATTATGGCCACACAAGCAGTTCAGTGTAGGCGGCGGCTGATTCCGACAACGCAGCGACGCAGCGACTCAGCGGCTACTGTAACAATAAAATAGTCACAAGTTTTAAGGAGTATAGACGTGTACCCGTGACTAGCTGTGGAAATTCTTGATAGCGACCTCGTTTCCAGCGGCGATTGTGAAAATTCCTGACATCGACCATGTTTCTGAATGTTTCTGAATGTTTTTTCATGCGATTGTGATCGGTATATATAGAGGTTTTTCCCAAACCCTAGTGAATGAAAATTATGAGAGATTAATGAGCCATTTCAAGGTTCCATAATTAGCATACATAATTGTAGGAATTAGTAGTGGTTACAAAAATAAGGTTCGATTAGGGGTTACAGCATTTCAAGATTCAGTGAATTAAGTTTTGTCAACTTTCAAGAATAAGGTTCGAGAACGGGTTACAACATTTCAAGAATTAAAGCTTGCATTTAAGTTTAAACATTGCCTAAAATAAAATACGTTGTGTCAACTTTCAAGAATAAGGTCCGATTAGGGGATACAGCTTTTCAAGATTTCATGAAATAATTTTTCAAAATTTCCTTAATTAGTGTGTTTTTCAACTTTCAAGAGAATCCAAAATTTTCTTTACAAGGTGTATAGATATAGATGTATAGATATTGGTAATATTAAGAGTATTTAAATAATGTTGTACAAAGTGTAATAAATAGAAATAAGACCAAGTAGGAGAATGTTAGCATATTCCATATTATGGCCTTAATCTATTTACGTTTAATATATTTGTACATAATGTGATTGATTTATTTTAGGTAATCATTAATTAAATACCATAATGTGAGTTCTAAATCTTGATGGGAGATTTCACTAAATAAGGATTTTATTATGTATTATAATTATAATTATATAATTATAATTATAATCTTTACCTTAATACCTTAATTAGGAGTTGATGCATGTTTGACATCTCTTATAAATAGAGGATTATTCACCTTATAAAAATACACACAAACATTACGATCCATCACTAAGAATAGAGGATTAAGTAGAAGATCTTCATCCTACACGTGTTCTTCGTTGATAGTGATCTCATCTATAGCATCGAGTAAGATTTAATGTTATGCTTAATATTATTTGATCGTTCATATTATGATTATATATTTCTTGGGATAAATTAATCAACATCTCGCATTAGTTTTTGACAAAGACAATAATCTGTACAAAACTTTTGTATATAAACAAACTCATAAATTATGGAACATATATTGAAAGATCGATCGGCTGCAAAACCTCGATCAGCTTTTAACTACATTGAATGTTGTAGATGGAATTAAGTACTGTTGTGCTTGTGGGTACTGGAACAACATGCAACGCATTTGACATTCTCGCTGCCCCCATATGTTTAACATGTTGTTCTTCTAGCTAATCTTGTTGATTTTAAATCAATTAATAGTTGTATGCATACGGTTTATATATATTTGCATACTTGTAGATGTTGGTTTTGTTATTTACTACAGAAAGTTTAGTTCATGACATAATAGTAATCGTGATTCTTTAAATTAATTCTTTTTGTATCTTTCATTACTTTCTACATGCATGATCATACGGAAAATTATAAGTCGTCGTAAACTTTAGTCTTCTTGCCTCTTGCTTAGCTTTAGTTTATGATCAGTGGGCTAGCCAGTTCAATAGGTCCTTCCAGTTTTCATTGTTTACAAAAGTTTACTCTGTTTAAAAATTTAGCCAATCTTTCTTTGTTGTTAGGTAATATTTTATATCATCTGCTTCTTTCTTCTTGATATTGTGTTATGTGTTTTTGTACATGCGTGCATTGTAATGGAGTATACATAAAGTTTGTTTTTTCTGAAAAACTCGCCGCTCAAATCTTAACGTAACAAGGGATTAACATACACATGCATACAACTAGCTTTGCTTAGCTTGTACTAGAATAGAATTAGTCTTCTTGCCTCTTGCTTAAGATTTTTGCACCTGCATTGATGTATTTAATTAATTTTCTGCTAGAATAGAATCAGTTAGTAGTCACGAAAAAACTCATTAACTTCTAGTCAATCAAAAGAAACTATTCGGCATCTTAATTAATCATTTGCTTCTTGATGTTTCTTGATATTTTGTATACAAAAAGGAATGTTTTTTCAACTGTGCGTATCTGTATAAAGAATCGACTCATGGATATTTATGTAAATTTTTGTAATTTATTGTTTGTGTTCGTTGATAGTATCCTTAAATGGGATGTTAATGTTATTTGTTTTGTGCAGCCCAATAGGAGAAATGTCCAATTTCAATAGACCACCATCGATTAATATGACACAAGAAAGGCGGCAAACCAACAACCAAAAATACCATCAGAAGAAATACAACCCCCATCACCAACGCATAAGGGCCGAAGCATAGTATTTGAAGATACCGAGAACAAACTGTAAAAATAAACTTACTTGGTGAAGATTATGACGAGTTTATTGATAAACTGCGTTCATTTTTTGATGATTATGTACCAGAAGAATCAATCCCGTACTTAAAGATTTAATTCATTACCACTCTCCCTCAACAACCTAAGCCTTTAGAAGCTATTGTCTTACTCTCAAATGCGTATCTCCATGCTATAAACAATAAATATTTGTTGGAATTTGGGATACCGGGTAAAAGTAAGAAACGTTTCCTCGGTTCCGAATTTCTTGGTTTTACTCACACTTATAAATCTATAAGTGAAGGTATAGACGGTTTGAATGGTATAATGTGTTTGAGTGTCGGCTATCATGAACTCAAAAACGCAATCGAAAAGATCCTCATAGAAGCCCATATTCACACTCCGGATAGCATAATTGTGATGGTACTCGAGGGAGTTAGATTCAAACCATTTTCAAGATTTTTTAGTTTGTTTATGAGGCCAACAATTAAAGACAAAAGAACCATGCCGATTAAAATCAGTCCGTGGATGAAGGAGATGTCTTGGAACTTTGCTTACATGACCAAAGTGGCCAAGGGAGATAAGAAGCCAGTGAAAGACATGGACAAAAGGAAAAAAAAACTATAGCAGAAGGTTTATTATGGCTTGAGGAGAAGTTTAATAATCTTCTGTATCGAGGAACTTGGTATTTGGAACAAAGGAGATGTTAATTACTATTATGAAAAAGAGGAATAGGTTTGGTAGGTCTCGCATCTTAGTTTTAGAGCTAAGAGACACCTATGATATAAAACTTTATAACAAACACCATATATTAGATACACTTATTAGGTGTCTTTTAGCTCTAAAACTAACATGCAAGACCTACCAAACCTAGTCCTCTTTTTCACATTAGTAATTAACATCTCTTTTGTTTCAAATACCAAGTTCCTCTATACATAAGACTTGATTATTAAACTTCTCCTCAAGCCATAATAAACCTTCTGCTATAGCTTTTTCTAGTCTTTTCCTTTTTTCCCTGTCTTTCACTGGCTTTTTATCTCCCTTGGCCACTTTGGTCATGTAAGCAAAGTTCAAGACATCTCCTTCATTCACAGACTGATTTTGATTGGCATGGTTCTTTTGTTTTTAATTGTTGGCCTCATAACTAAACTAAAAATTCTTGAAAATGGTTTGAATCTTACTCCCTTGAGTAACATTACTATTATGACTAGTAAGCTAACCTTCCACCCATGATACGTCTTCATGCCATCCGAAGTGTGAGTATGGGCTTCGATGATGTATAACTGTGAGTAAAGCCAAGAAATTCAACATTTCTTATCTTTACCGGGTATCCCAAATTCCAAAAAAATTTCATTGTTTATAGCGTGAAGATAAGCATTTGAGCGTAAGACTATAGCTTCTAAAGGCTTAGGTTTTGGAGCGAGAGTGGTAATGAATTGAATTTTTATGTATGGGATTGACTCTTTTGGTACATAATCATTGATATATGGACGCAGTTTATCAATAAACTCGTCATACTCTTCACCATGTAAGTACATATGTACTATGTTGATTAGTTTGTGCTCGGTATCTTGAAGTACTATTCTTCGGCCCTTATACGTCGGTGATGGGGGTTGTATTTCTTTTGATTGTTGGTCGGGTATTTTTAGTTGTTGGTTTGCCGCCTTTCTTTGTGTCTTATTAATCGATGGTGGTCTATATTAGTTGATGTATTTCTGTAAGTGGTCTATCTATCAGCTCGATGTTAAGAAAGCATTTTTTACGGTGATTTATCTTAGACTGTATATATGCATCATCCCTCCTGGTTTTATAGATTCTCGGTATCCTCAACATGTTTGCCATTTGTAGAAATCCCTATATGGTCTGAAACAATGAGATTTGCTTATTACGCCACACGGGTTGGATTTTCTAGTAGTCGATGTGATTCTTCATTATTTATATATCGACAGGTTCTGAAGTTTCATATTTAATTGTCTATGTGGATGATATCATTCTTACTGCTTCATCTACTTCACTTCTTCAGCAGATTATTAGCTCTCTTCACAGTGAGTTTGATATGACGGATCTCAAAGAACTTACTTATTTTCTTGGTATATCTGAAGTTCTTCATTCTACAGGGTTATTTTTATCTCAACGGCAATATGCTTCTCAGCTACTTGAGCATGCGCACATGGCTAACTGTAACCCCTCTTGGACTCCAGTTGATACAGAATGTAAACTTAGTCCCGAAGGCGTTCGAGTCCAGGATCCTACATTGTATCGCAGTCAGTATCTCACATTTACACGACAACAGGTATGTATATATATCCATGATCCTCGGAGCCTCATTTAGCAGCCCTCAAATGTGTCCTGTGCTACGTTCGCGGGACTTTGTATTTTGGTTTACACTTATATTCATCCTCTACTATCAGTATCCATAATGTGAGTAGAGTGGTAGATGTTAATTTTGTATGAATTTGCTGTAATCAAAATTTTATTTCCAGAAGTTTCAATTTCAACTTAACATTATTTCATATTATTAAACAAGATACCATACGTTTAGGTCAGGTTTCGTATTATTTCATATTCAATGCTTTGATTGTGCTCTCAACAGGTACACATTCTTGAAATACCATAGATTGGCTGATTGTAAATTCAACTATAATGAGATGCTTGATATAAAGGTATTTTAATAATCTTCCATTACTAGTGTGACGTTATGCTGTTTTTTTGAAATCTTCATACGTATCTTGTTTTTGACTAAATTAATTGATAAATAGGGAGATACCTTTGTACATCTACTAACAACACAAGCTCAAATTCGTAAAATTACCAATTATTATCTTGAAGACATTGATGAGTTAAAAAGGTAAGAATTTCTTTTCGTTTCAATGTTGTTACAACTTCCTCATCTCGACCCCAATTTTATTGCTTTCTTGTTCTTGAATATTAAGAAAGGGGATAATGTATTTCAATGTTGTTAAAACATTCTCATTTGTGCCCTAATTTTTTGTAACGGGCTTCAAAGCTAGGATTGGAGGAAGATAAAGTAATATGGTCTGAAGGTGTACGACGTGAGTTGGGATTTCATTTACTCATGTTTATTGAGGTAAGAAATATATCTTAATAAATTTATGCTACTACTTTGAACATACAGATCCTTTTTTAAGTGATAAAGAGTAGTTTTTTGGAAATGAATGCTTGATTTTATTTCTTTAGTTATGTAGCACCACACAACTAATTAGCGACTAGCTACAAATGATAAAACCATAATGATTAAATGAGAATGAAAAACATGTTGACTCGACTTAAAACCAATTACATACGCATAGTATAACGGATTGGGTTCCCATCACCACTAACTTACACATTCGGTTTCAAACACATGCATGTAGCAACTCTGTGTAACTATCTTGTTAGACACTTGAGGGGAAAGTTTGATTTTATAAATTTCATTTCATGAGAAAATATTTAGTGAAAAGCCCGATTTTTATAATTTTCCTAATTTTTTAAATATGCTTACGTATGTTATATTATTGGACTAATTACCTAACTTTATTTTTCAGTTAATCAAAGAGTCTTATTTATCTTTCTTTCCACATCTCCTTTGTCGATACCTTTATGATTTATCTGAGAAATTCAGCCATTTCTATCAAACGTACGCGTCCTCAGGGTTCAAGGTATGTTTGCTTACATATGCTTTTTTCATATAATATTGAATTTAACAATCACCGTATTGCATACTATACTTTGTCTTTATTTCAAATGATTAAAACTTATAAAACTTCAATATACATAGCTACATACACTCTATTCTCCCTTCTATAAGAACAGTGTTTCGAGACAAAATAGTACCTATACATCTATAGTAGCGTTTTGAAATTCATGGCATTGAGCACCTATTTTTTCGGTCTTGATAGATTCTCAATACCGTGCCCTCTGCAGTTAATTATATACAAAACATTAGAAATCAACTATTCTGCTAGGTTAGTTTCTGCTGACAACAGATTGTTGATATATTAAATTACAAAATGCTTTTTCTCATACAATAATTGAATTTAATTTCAGGTTTTCTTAAACCAAGTTAATATTCTAAAACTAATTTGATTTTTAGGAAGACATGTGATTATTCTTGTTCGGATTTGGGATAACTTTAAAAATTTTCGTAGGCAAAAACCATCTTTAAAAGAGATCTTAAATAAGACGTACTGCGTAGAACGACCCTTATCTTCGTTTTTGTAATAAGAATGGTGCGAGTTGATAAGCAAAACATGATAAGGGTTTGTTTTGAGGATTGATGTGCAAGGGAAAAAACAATGACGAAACTTATGTTTGATATTCCATGTTGTTGTAGGGTTGTATGATGGGTTTGTGGTAATCCGGTTTTGCTATAATGATTTGGGGTTGGTCGGTTCGTTGTTTCGATTGTTTTTGTTGGAGCTCATTGAAAATGTTTGGGATAGTGTTACCGTTTGATTTGTTTGATGTCAATTCAAGATGACATACGTGAAGATGTGGGCGGTGTGGAATGGGTGTTTAGTTATAATGAAAATGGTGAAGTGGCTGAATAAAAAGTCAATGAATCAAAATATTTGGGTTTTTTCTTACTGATAAGGGAGTAGGCTTCAGTATGGTGTCACGGGGGGTATTTCTAGTGGTTGTGAATTAGTCTTGAGGAAAATGTTAAAACAAGGATATAAAAAAAAGTGTTTAAATAATACTGAGCACAAAAGCCCAATGCCCAACAGCTGATCAAAAGATTTAGGAGTATGACATGTAAAAAAAATAGGTGGCGATTTATCTGAAGACATGTACCAAAACCGGTTTGCAAGGTCAAATATTACATATAGATCAACAAAAACAAAAGTATTTTGTACTGAAAAGGATTTTTTTTACTATAAGGTTAGAAAAGTAAAATGGGTAAAGTATGATGTTTTTTAAAATTATTAACCCATTTAGTTTTTCTTATACATATTAAGATATGTACACTACCCCAATGCAGATAAATAGAGTAAATGACTATTTAATATAAACAGTGTCATGTGATTATTAAGAGTAAAATATTATATCTTGATATACTATAATTTTATAGTAATTGAGCAAGACCAATGTTATGTTTGGCGGAAAGCTTTTAAAATATGAGTTTTTTTAAATTAACAATCTTCTAATGCAAATTTTCTTTTGATAAGAATATTTATGAGAGTTGGCGAAATTTTCTGAAAAGTGTGGAACTTTTGTAATCGCGGCTATTTTTTCCCGACGTATATAGTCAAGAAATATAGAAAGTTTCACGATTAGATACATAGAAAATTAGGTTACGAAACACGACCCTTGAAATATGTGGTACCAAAACTACTCTACGAGCAAATAAGTTTGCGTGTCACCATTAAATGTGTGCTATCTTTAAGATCATTACACACGTCCTATGCGTGTAATATGACGACCCTTGAAAATGCAATCAAATTGTGTTTGTTTGCTAGCCATATATATACTTTCAATCAGATTGTGTTTGCTTATTAGCCATATTTATGTAAGAGATAGTCTAATATCATAGCACATGAAAGTATAAGCAAATGTGTTTGATTGCCATATTTTTTAATTTTTAAAAAATAATCACTTTTGAAATTATATCTAAAAGTAAATTTAAATGATATAATTGCCATTTTCTTTATATGTTTATTTGTTTTAATTTAAATAACTAAACAATGACTAATACAATGACCGGTAGTTTATGTTTTTCTTTTAGCTATATCATGCCAAGTCATCATAGGCTCATATAGCTAGCTAGCGAATTGTGATGGGCAAGCAAAACTATTTGCTCGTACATGTTTTTTTCCTTGCTTGTATAGTTTATATGTTTTTCTGAGTCGATGAGGTCAAGCTTTTTATCGAGAGCTCAAACTCGGGCCCGAGCTCAATAAACAATCTCGAAACACATAACGGGCCGAGCTTAAGCTTTTAATATCAAGTCAAGCTCAAGCATACCTTATAATTTTTTAGCCGAGCTTAAACCTTGTCAACGAAAAGCTCGAGTGCGGCCTAACTCGATTACAGCCCGATACCTGACTTAACAAAATGACATCGATAATCTTGAGCTACAACCCTACAACGTAATGGTATACCTTGTTTCCGTGTTTTTAACTTTCTTTCTTGTAAGTAACATGATGCACTTGTTCAATTGTTGAAGGGAAAGAGATCGATAAGAAGTAACGTGTTGGTGAAGGAAGTGGATCTGTGGATAGGTACGGGTGGTATTGAAATAATATGTAAAGGCCAAACTGTAATTAACAGTCAATCTTAGTTAAATTAAGAGATTGTCTGTAATATCTGACAAACCACAAGTACCATTCATGTAATTTACTCCTAATTTTGATAAGTCGGTGTATAAATATGGATCCGCTTGTAATATCTTTTTTAAGACTCATTTTGTAATATGGCCAAAAATTAAAAAAAAAAAGCAAAAAACGCAACAGCACCCGCTATCAAAATATTAAAGTACCAAAAGATGTTGGAGTGGTAATATTCTTCCGTCTTTTGAACATACTGTTGTTTTTTTTCCATCTGTAATATTCTTATGTTTCTGTGTGCTATTCTATTATTTTAGAGAATCAAGGATGGAATTGTGGAGCTGAAATCTGACATGATTGAGGGAGAACCCTGTGTATATGGTGTTGGTTTTGTAACTATAAAGTTATCAGGGAAGTGGATGGCTGAGGTATCGCTTTTTTCTTTCTTTTCCAGATGTTTTAAAATATAGTCTTACAGTTTTCATCTGCATTTTTCTTGTTTCCTTGCAGAATATTCATAAGATGCTAAGAGATAGTATAGACACATGGGCACCAAGACAACAACTTGAATTCAAATCCACAATAGTAAACTCTCCGTCATGGGATGAATCCAATCTAATGCCCATGGATGTGTTACGGCGCCAGCTTATCATAATGTAACGAATGCATATGCTTGTGTATGTTAAGTCTGCTGCGACGACATCTTCGGTAAATTTTTCTGTTTGAAATCTAAATTACATTACATTTTGCAGTTCATGTATGAGTTGATGCTTCCATTTATTTCAGGGTAATGGGATGTCTTTACCTCCAGACACGGATGAGCACTTTCGGACAGTAGAAGAAGATGCAGAAGTGCTTATATATGTTAAACATGAAGGAAATATGAAACCTCTTATTCGTGGAAAGAGTCGTACTAGAAAGAGTCGTACTAGGAAGAGTCGAGATGGGTGTTTTGGCTATCCTTTGGAAGATCTAGGAGCTTTGTGGTAATTTACTTGCTATGTTTATCAAAACATATATATCAATTGGCTACTAAACCCACTTTCTAAACCTCTTCCATATATAACTTCTATAATGTCTTGTGTCTGCATATTTAGGCATGGACTTGTAGGTGAAAAAGCAGATTGGATAGTGTGTGTGACTCCTACACAACAACAAGATTACATTGAAACCTGCTTCAATGTAAGTAAATTTTACATAACAACATAACCTGATA
>BQNB010006312.1:0-12318 GCA_026074375.1 Tanacetum coccineum
TACAAGTTACGTGTTTGTCATCAACAAAACAAACGAGACTGTGTAGATTAAATATCGTAATATTTGCACTAACACACACTCTTATAAACGTTAAAGATTGAGATTTTTGTCGGACTTTTGAAAGTGAAAATATATTTACGAAGTGATATTGAACGATATTTTAGGAAAAAGGTTTTAGTAAACGTTAAAGATTGAGATTTTGGAATTTTGTCAAAAAGTGTCGAATTTATGAAAAGTGTTGAAAATAAGGTTTGAAATCTTGGAAACTGTTGTATGAGCCTACGGGTCATGTCGAAATTTCGTAAAAAGTTTATACTTATAAATTTTACCTAAAAACATGATTTTTGAATTTTAAATAATAAAATATTATTTAATTATTTTATTTATTTAATAAATTCACTAAAAGACGAAAAATATAATTTTTCTCGAAACTTCTCAAATATGTTTATTATGAGTAAACGTTCCATTTTCAACTCTAATATGATTATTTTTACGGTGTCTAAGGTTACCGAATGGACTTACCGAGATATTTTATAATTATTAATTATAAATATTTGCGTATATTACTTATCTATTTCTCTAAATAGTATAAGTATGTATTGAGTAATGGGATTGATATGATTGTTGGGATATGTCGTCAACCATCACACCACTAAATTGTTATGGGTAATTGTACAACACGTCTAAACTCTATGCATCAAACGTGAAGATTGTTTTGGGAATGAATGATTAAAATGGGACATTAACTGGACTAGGTCGTGTGCGGGCGTCGTTGCATTTGCTTGTGTGATTGAGATTTGGTTGCTAAAGACTTGTTTGAGGTGAGTTATCGTAGCCTCATTTTTACTGTTTTTCCGTTGGGAGAAAATGATACTCAAATGTGTTTTGAACTGTTTTGAATTGAACTGTGCGAAATGTGGTTTTGTTTTTTGTTTTTGGGACCAGATAAGTGTTGCTTATGACTGACATGTGTAATATTAAAGTGTTCCATGATTTTCGGATCGGATAGGTACTCCTACCTAGTAATTGTGTGTGAATATTTGGATCGTAGTGGTAACACCTACCCGGATTGTGTGTGGTTCCACAGTCCCTAATTTAGTGCTCACAGCTGGTAGGTCCTTTTAGGTGCAACTTAGACATATGGTGTTTTGATTTAGCGGTGATGCTAAGGTTGTTTCATATATTCCACATGTCCATATAGCAATATTGTCCACTGTTGAAATATTGGCAAACAACTTTTGGGTTTAAGTCAAACCAACGAGCTACAACAGTGAATTATAGGGTAGGGTGTCTTGAGCAGCAAAGGTTTTCTAGAAAAGAGCTATAAAAAACACAGCCTCATAACAGTGGATCCAAAAAGGTATGTGACTTATCGATAATTGGTTTTTATGCTTTGGAAGCATCAAAAAAAAGTACGACAACTGTTCAAAGCCCCCCTTAGACTCAACCAACAATAAGTGTTGACATTTTTCGAGTATCATTTTCAGTGATGTGAAAGAGGAATAGTTGGTGATTTATATTGTAGCAGAACTTAGAAGTAGCATGAGTGGATTTTCATAAGAAGTCTAGCTTTGCTTATTTTGTTTGGCTTTATATTTGGAAGTTTTGGTTTAATTTATCGATTTGGACCCCTGTGTTGGGCTTAGAATAATCTTAAGAGTATGTAGATTTTTGAATAGTTGATTTGGACATCACTACGAGGTTGTTCAGTTTGATGGTCTTCGTAACACTTGAAGTTTATGCATTGTAGTTTTCTCTATTGTATAGCTTGTGTTATGATTGATCATTATGTTGCATTCTAGAGTTTTCGCCATTGTCGGGGTGTGACATAATTAGAATTAGAACTAACATAGGATTCACATAGGTTTGACTTAAATTAGAATGAACTTAGATTATATAACCAAAATATTAATAAATTAAGAGATTTAACCTCGCTTCAAGTGTTCAACACCCTACTTACCACGAATCTACCACCGACCAGATACACTACCCGTTAAAGTGTTGTTTTTGGTTAATTCGGCAAAATATAAATTTAAAACTTGAATCATAAAAATATCCCCGGCAACGGCGCTACAAACTTGATGTGTCGTTGTGTGGTGTTTATTTATGAAAGTTCAAGTTTTAAATTTATATTTTGCCGACTTTACCAAAAAACAACACTTTAACGGGTAGTGTACCCGGTCGGTGGTAGATTTGTGGTAAGTAGAGTGTCAAACACTTGAAGCAAGGTTAAATCTCTTAATTTATTAATATTTTGGTTATCTAATCTAGGTTAATTCTAATATAAGTCAAACCTATGCTAATCCAATGTTACTTCTAATTCTGATTCTAACAAGTAAAAGAGGGGTTTTAGCCTGAGAGACTGGTACGGGTTTGGTGGTGACTTCAATTAATTCAAGACACTTTAACTCACGCAAGCAAATTAACAAAAGATAAAAGAGCGGTCAAGCCTTATGATAGAAAACTATATTAGCCATCATTAATCCGATAAAAAGTTGGTTTGTTTATTCAGTGCGATGATTACTATCTCGAGGTGGTATATCATTCTTAGACTTAGGCGGGACTTCTTCATAAGACCTAGACACATTAATTGTGTCACAATTAAAGCATCCGCATAAAGCATCCTTATGTATTGATTATAATTCATCTTAGGGATTAAAGCAATGGTGATCTTGTTAAACTTTAGCTCATAGAGACTTTACCCATTTACTGCTTAACGGCGGTTTGTACTCTAGTAGTCCACTTGTCCGTATACTATCCAATGGAATCAGAACATTATTTGTTGAACTATCTAGGTTCACCTACTAGTCAACTTGTTCAATAAACCAAAGGCAATATCCGATATCTAGTTAAGCCAGAGGCGATATCCTAGCACGGATTTACCAGGACAATATTTGTGATCCTATGATTCTAGACGTATAAATTACTATATGGAGAGCTATCCCGACATCTAGATTACTTGGTCCATATCACTAGATCCACTTCAATGATAGGTCGCATACAAAAGCAAGTAAACAAGTATAAATTGATAAACATAAACAAGCATACAACAATAAATTAAGCAATCGAGATATAAACAAAACCAAACATCCAGATCTTCATAATAATGGCTAATACCTAAAGGTATTAGCCTTCAAACATCATAATTAATACAAGAGTAATGACTTAGCCAAGGTAAACTAACCGAGTTAACGAATGATACCAAAAACTGAATGATTACAAAAGTATAAGAAATTACATGTTGTCTCCTATGGATTGGAATGCGTTGCAAGACCTCTTTTGCTCTTTTTCTCCTCTAAAAATTTAATTTTGTGGTTTAGGTATCGAGAATATGATTTAGCACACTTATAACTCGTTTTTAAGTTTTCTATTTATAGGGTCTGAAGTTGGTTTGATACGGCATATCCAATGTCTTGGATACGGCGTATTAGGTGTTTCTTAGAGTAGGGACCACGTTTGATATCTTCCAGAATATTCACGTACTATATCTCCAATACGGCGTATTGGTCTTCTTTGTATATGGCGTATTGATCATGTTTCCTTCATGGTCTTTGGTGAGTGCAGGAACGGATACGCCGTATCTTCCTTGATGGATACGGCGTATTGGTTGTTAGAACAATAATCTTCAAAATATCTTCGTTTAAGCTTCAAAATGCGCGCCTTTTGCTATTATTCACCAAGTACTTTGTAATTACTTCAATTCTTAAATACAAATGATTAAGTAACAATTCTTTGCAATAATTATACAAAATAGGTTAATTACATGGGATAAATGATGCTATAAAGTAGACATTGTTTTATGTCATCAACCTAACATCAAAATGCGGCTCCTCCTGGACCTCAGCACCGGTCCACTCAGGAAGGCAGAGAAAATCATGAATGCCATAAATGAAAAAAAGAAAAACAACTATAAATGCAAGCAACAGAAGCCAAAGATATAACACAAAACGGTTAAACCCACCCCCCGTACCATTTCCATCGGTACACTAAAGCACGGAGAATCCATTTCCCGTTTCGTTATAAGGTGCTAGGGGTTTAAATTTCGCGTAAACGCTACTCTTATACTATGTTAACGAGTGATAAATTTAGAATTTTTATTGGTCAAGTTTGTATACGAGTTTCTCAATGAACCCATATACATCAGTAAGCACGCAACATCTTATGTATATGGTTTTCATTATGCCTTTTCTACTTAGATTTTCTCAAGCACAAGTAATCTAAGCAACAAGAATGCATTTAAATAAATGATGATAATCATGAACTTAAGACTTACAAGGACTTGAAGAGAGATTGATTATACTTGACCTACCACAAACCCTAACCATTCTACTTATAAAGTCCTACACCTAATATCCACTCCCTAAAGAAACTCCCCAAATCCAAAGCTTAACCCACGTGTGTTTTTACCTACTTCTTGTCTTACACTTGAACACCAAAACTTCACTCTATGCTTGCTTGTTTGATGACTAAAAGGAGGAACCAAAGGGACGAATTTGGAATTAGGGTTTCTAGGGTTTTTAAGGTTTTGTATGTAATGCTTGATAAATGCACAAAGGTGTGGGTTGATGTGTTTATTAGAAACAAAAGGGTGAGTGAGGGGTGAGGTGAGGCAGGAGTTAGATGTATGTGTGTTTATGATGAGCAAAGATGAGATACCTTTATACTTATACACCCAAACCAGGAAGGCATAGTGTTAGGAGTTGTAGTCACATTCTGGTGTTGATTCATTTGTGGTAAAGCATATTGTATAGGGATTAAAAAGTGAATACTATAGAGGTTGCGTGGGAAAGCATAAATAGAGAGAGGGTAGCTATTTATCACCGAGGGTTTTGAGGATTATTTATAAAGGAACATTGGCTTTATACATTGGTAATTATGGGTTATAGTGAGAAGGGTATATGTGCTACCATATCCAAGGATTAATATATACTGGTATTGTGAAGTTGGAATGGATGTACATGAATTCTTTTCTAGCTTTTAGGAAGGTTGTTAGTTACCAATATTAGGTTTAGGTTTTAAAGAAGTTTTATGGTGCGTATTATGTTGGGATTCTTGATTTGATAAGACAAAATGAATAAAAGAATAAAACAAAAGGATCAAAGTCGTCGTTATAAAACTCTACAACCTGGTGGAGAAATATGAAGATTTGGTCAAATATTCTACAAGATAATGATTAGGAAACATATTAATGTGGTTTAATTGAACTTTTAAATTGTTTCCTTATCTTAATTATTTACTATGCCTTTGTAATGTCATGATCTCTCCCTATATTAAAGAGATCATAAGACAATAGGTTTTTAAATATACACCAGAGAAAACTAGAGCTCGGTCCTAATGGAGAAAAGTCTAGATAGTTAGCATAGTCGACTCATGAGAGTCGAATAGTACACCATAGTTAGTTAGTGTAGCCCCAAGGTATAGTTGGGGTAATAAGGAAATCATTCAATAAAGAAAACCTTATGATAACATTGATTGTGTTCTTATAATTCCGCTATGCATATTCAATCATTGTTATTGTCAATCATAGATGAGCTAAAAATGATCTTAACATGTGGTATCAGAGCCTCGTGGCTCTTGATCTAGGATCTACAAGGTTTGTTAATGTCTTGCTATGAAGGAAAAAGAAGGGTTTCGCATGATTACAAAACCCTAATTACATGCGTGATAAGGCTGGGTAACAATATAATATTTGCTCCTTATATGTGTATTTGGATCATCTTAATGCAAAACAAAATGCTTCTTAGTCTAGAATTTCAATTACAGCCTATTAAGCACAAACGAAAAACCTAGAGTAAGGGTTCATATTATTTAGTTTTTTTAGGGTTTTCAAATGTTTCGTAAAGCTTATTGATATCATGTATGATGAGTGTTGTTATAGAGGAATAACAGATTTGTGAGCTTAATGTGTTTTATTGGGTTTCAAATCTGGTGTTATTCAAAGTTGTGTTTGAAGATCAAAGTGTTGGTTGATCTAATTGATCATATCTGGTTGATTTGGATATATGTAATACGATTATTGTTTTATGATAAACCCTAATGTCTAAAGGTTTCGTTGGTAATAAAGATATGGAAGTGAGAAAAGTAACAACAAATCTTATTTGTGATATATGTTTGACATGCGGGCTCGTGAGTGATAAAAGAAAGTGTAGAGACAAAGAGATAAGTTATAAAAATAGAAGATATGGCAGTCAAAGATGGTGTACGGATTTTATATATAGAGCTTAATATATCGAATATAGTGGGCAGTCACGTGGGGCAAGAACAGATTATGTGTCTAAAGGAAATGTTCGTGTATTGTGTTTATTTGTCATATGGTGCTTCCATGGTTGTTTGGCACAAAGTGTATTAGTGTTGTTCCATATAAATATGATAGTAGCTCATGAAACGTGTATGTGAAGAGATGAAGATGAAAAGCAGAAAGAATAAGATAAAGATTAGGACAGTTGATTTTGACGTGGAGAGAAATCATGGAGCAAATATATATTTGTTTCTATACACGATTGGTCATGATAAAAGGAAAGTAGTTAAATGGTTTTTAATACTATTTTGAGAAAGGAACATTTACGCAGCTATGTTTAAAGTTTCTACTGTTAGCTACGTCCGAGAAAGAGTTTGTACAGTTAGTACTATCCGACATATTCAGTTTGTACCGCTAGCTTTATCAGATATCGGGATGATTAATATTTGGAGATGTTCTTACGTTTTTTATTTTGGGAATCTCGATAGAACTATTTTTCACAACAGTTTATCATCATTGATTTTATGGCTCGGTTTGGAGATTTATTGAAAAGGTGATTACGAAGACAGTTGATTATTGCTTATTTGATGTTATAGTTGGGTTTCACAGGTGCGTGTCTTATCATATCTTAAAGTTGTGGTTGGCTTTTAAGATAATTTGTTCGTACTTAAATGGTGTTGATGAAGACTTGTCAAAATCTAGCAAAAGTGTGTGATTTTTCTTATAGGTGCTAAATGCTCACATTTGCTATCACTTAGTATGTGTCTCATAGAAGATGAGGATTTTGTCAAGAGGTTGCGATCTACTTATATTTTACAGATTTATTTATAAGTTCGACGTCACGTAGATAGTGCAAGACATAAGACACAAGTTTGGAAGATTCTACTTCTTCATCAAATTCGTTATACTTTATTTTCTTCATTAGTGATCACTACATAAGCTACAAATAGTTCAGATTCAGGAGTATGGTAAACGATATTAGTTTCTGGGAAGCTTATTGCTTAAAGTTTAACCATCTACATGCATAGCACGCACGTTCAGGAAGTGTTTACAAGTTGCATATCTTTAGAAGACCCCTATTGGGTGAAGACAAAAAGGGGAAGAAGATTACAAGTTTATTGATTTGCAACTTATTATATGTTTAACCATCTACATTCTTATTGTGCGTCAATTGTTGGGATTCTTGATTTGATGGGACAAAATAAATAAAAGAATGAAACATAAGGACTAAATCTAGCAGATTGGAATCTACAAGCTGGTGGAGAATTATGGAAGATTTGGTCAAAGATATCAAAAGATAAAGATTCTGAAAGATCTCCTTAAGAAGATAAAGATAACAAAAGATATTTCTTAATGTTTAAAAGATTTACTTGTTTATATCTTTATGTTAACTTCCTTTGTAAGTCATGATCTCTCTATATAAAGAGATCATAGACACATAGTTTTAGCATCCAGAAAAGTATGAGTGGCGTAACAACAAGATTCAATGTAGAAGTCTAGTTATTATAGTTTAGCCCTCATAGGATCTTTGATACCTGTTACAAGGTAGTGTAACCGTTCTATTCTAATCAAATAGAATTTAAGGCTTGGTGGAAACGTTTGAATATAAAACCTTGTTCAATATCATTGTTCTTATGTTGATTCCGCTATACATATGTTATGTTCAATGTTATTGTTAATCCTAGATATAAAGATCTAAACAATCTAAGTTTAAAAGATCCTATCAGGTGGTATTAGAGCCTGGGGGCTCATGATCTAGGATCTCAAGGTTTTTGTGATCTGGCTCATGAAAAAATGCGTGAAATAGATTGTTACTAAACCCTATACCGTTTAAGCAGAAAATAATATTTGATTTGGGTTCCTTTGCTATCATTCATATTGTTGATGCTATAGTTATAAAGTTACATGATTCAAAGATGTTCATTCTATGCGTGATACAAATTCAAAACATCTTTTGTCATCAATCGCACAACAAATATGGGAACTCAAAAACAAAATCATCAAGAAACAACAGTCGTGACAAGGTTTATAGAGTCGATTCTATAAAGGTACAAGTGTCGAATTTGTTGTTTTTGGGGTTACTTGATGATTTTGGTGAAATTAGGGTTTTTGGCAACCCTAATTAGACAAGAACAGGAAGTTGTTTGTTCTTGTCTTTGAAACTATGATTAATTTGGTTTGGCTCGTCACTTGGAAGCTGTGTGATTAAAGGCATTAGGGTTGACACAAACCCTAAAATGAAGGAAATGTACGATTTAAGGGGAAGCAGCAGATGGTTTATTAAATGTGGTATAAAAGGGTTTATTTACAAACCCTAATTCGAGCAGGTTACATAAATTCTGTCCTTGTTGATCAAAGAAACATTGATAACGATTAGGTTTTCCTTATAAATCTTAATTCAATAAAGATACAAGCAGGTATGATTGTCGAATTTATGAAGCAACATGTATTAATTTTGGACGAGTAATCTTACTGGCAGTCTACAAGAATTTCGTCTGAGGTTACTAGGATATGACAAGTAAGGTTTAAGAATAATTGTTCGTGTTTATACTGGCAGGACGTGTAACAAGATGTGGATTCAATTGGGTTTTTATACTGCTACAAGGTATGATTAATACTGTTGTTCACAAATTGTTAATACTGCTTGTCTTGTCAGTTAATACTGCCAATGTATCATTAGTATTGTTGCCTTTAACTAGTTGGTACTGCTGCGATGAGATTTATGGATAGTACGTGGTTATAACAGTAGGTTGCAGCTAATTAATGGGCTTTAAATTATATTGGACATATAAGAGGGTTTGTGTAAGGGTTCAACTTGTGATTAATACTGTTCGTTATTTATACTCTTTGTGCATATGCAAAGTTTTGGTACTATGCGTGTACTAATACTGTTCAGATACAAATAATGGTTGATGCTACTGCTATGCATATAAGTATTGTGCACGTGAAGGTTATTAATACCGTTCTTACTTGGAGGTTTTTGAAACGAGATCAGTTTGTACTGCTATGTGAAGAAAGTTTGTACTGTTCGAAGTATTTGTACTGCTTTCTTTGTCCGGGAAGATTTTTAAACTGCTAGTGTCGTCCGAGAATAGAAGTTTATACTGCTAGTTTTATTTGATATCGGACAGAATGTGTTTTTTGTTCTTAAGAGATCTCGGACAGAAAGGAAAAACACACATATAATATTTTTGGATCCATGATTTTAAATGTTCTTAAAGGATTTAAAGGCTCGTATTTATTGAATTAATTGGTTATGAAGATGATTAATTATGACTTATTTAAAGATGAAGTGGAACTACTTGGATACGTGTTTTATCATACCTTTTAGTAGGAGGTAACTTGTTTGTGCTTATAATGTTGTGACGAAGACTTGTCAGAATCTAGCAAAGGTGTGTGATTTCTCTTATGGTGCTCAATGATCACATTTGCTATCACTTAGAATGTGTCTCATAGAAGATGAGGATTTTTGTCAAGAGATTGCGGTCTACTTATATTTCACAGATTTATTTATAAGTTCAAAGTCACGTGGATAGTACAAGATATAAGACACAAGTTTGGGTTGTTCTACTTCAGCATCAAGTTCGTTATACTTAGTTTTCTTCATTATTAATCATTACATAGAGCCTACAGAATTGAAGATTCAAGAAATGGTTAACATATGGGTTTCAAGGGAAGCTTATTGTTAAAATGTTTAACCATCTATATGCACCACTTAAGGGGAAGTGTTTCGTTACTACTACTAGTCATTTATTACTACTGCTAGTTTATGTTTATACTACTCAGAGTCATTTTTCGTATTATGCTTCATGGCGGGTATTTTGAGTATTGGAAGGCTGGATTAATAGTTATGGTATATGGTTTGTAGCTGTTATGATTCAAGTTGCATATCTACAGAAGACCCATATTAGATGATTACAAAAAGGGGAAGAAGATTACAGGTTTATTGATTTGCAGCTTATTATGTGTGGTGGCATATTCAAGGAGATCTTAAGTCAAGGGGAAGCATTAAAGATTTTGTTTCATTCAGGGAGATGATTACATCTCAACTTCTCTATTTAAGGGGAAGTTCGTACATGACTTTATTTGTTTTGTCATCATCAAATAGGGGAAGATTGTTGGGATTCTTGATTTGATGGGACAAAATAAATAAAAGAATGAAACATAAGGACTAAATCTAGCAGATTGGAATTCTATAAGCTGGTGGAGAATTATTAAAGATTTAGTTAAAGATGAATAATTAATTTATTCTCTCATTAATATCTTTTATTAGTTTCCATGTAAGCCTTGACTCCTTATCCTATAAAAGGAGGTCCAGGCATATTGATTTAATCATCCACAAAACATAGAACTCTCCCAATGAGAGTCTAGAAAACGTATGCGTGTGTACACGTTTAGTTAGTAGTTAGATTCATAGTTAGTTAGTTAGTAGCTCCAAGGTATAGAATTGGGGCAATGTGGAAACATATGAAATAAAAACCTTGTTTGATAATATATTGTTCTTTATTAGTGTCCATTGCCTCAAGGATCTTTGTTCGCTGATTACACGTGAGGTGAACGTGTATTTATATTGATCAATAATATTGGGGCTTCGTGTTTAATAGTAAAACCTTGTTTAATATCATTGATGTTCTTATTTCGCTGCATGTTATGTTCAATGTTATTATCCTAGATATAGATCTAAACAATCTGAGCTTACAACGATCTAAGGAGTTATAACGATCTCCACATATTATTTGAGCATAAGGAAAAGGATACACTACTTGATTTTGCTTACTTATTAGGGATGAACATTAATTTATGGTGAGAGTGTAGCATATATTCGCTTATGGTTAGTTAAGTTGTAAGGCAAATGATAACTAAAGTCTTTAGTTTAAACGTAGACCTATTCATTAAAATCCTCGGTTAAGTTTTACTTATTAGGGTTTAACTAGGTGATTTATAGTAAAAGTAAACACGTAAAAATATTATAAATAGAAAGAAAATAGAGTGATTGAAATTGTAATATGACCTGAAAACACGGGGTGTTATAGTCTTCCCGCGTTAAATAAGCCTTGTCCTCTAGGCTTAAGACGCGACACTTGACGATGGTACGGTCTTAGTGAAGAGATGTGGGTATTTTTGCTTGAATTGATCCTCATGTTCCCAGGTAAACTCAGGACCTCATTTAGAGTTCCATCTAACCTTAATGATGGGAATGCGACTTCTCTTCAATTGTTTGATTTCATGATCCATAACTTCTACTGGTTCTTCCACAAAGTGGAGCTTGTCATCAACACGTAGTTCTTCCAACGGAATCACAAGTGATTCATCGGACATACACTTCTTCAAATTTGACACGTGGAACGTGCTATGAAATCGGCTTAATTGTTGTGGTAGCTCAAGTTTATAAGCAACAGTTTCGACTCTCTCGATCACCTTGAAAGGACCGACATACCTAGGGTTTAACTTTCCCCGTTTGTCAAAACGTACAACTCCTTTCCAAGGTGAAACTTTTAACATGACCCTGTCACCAACTTGAAATACCATTGGCTTGCACCTAATGTTTACGTAGCTCTTCTGTCGGTCACGAGCGGCCTAGATTCTGCTTTTGATTTGGACGATATTCTCGGTGGTTTCATGAATTATTGCAGGACCAGTAAGCTGAGCATCTCTAACTTCTGCCCAACACATGGGTCATCGACACTTTCGTCCATACAGTGCCGCGAATGATGCAGCCTTTATGCTGGTATGGTAACTGTTGTTGTAGGAGAATTCTACTAACGGTAAATGTCTATCCCAATTCTTTACAAAGTCTAACACGTAAGCGCGTAACATGTCTTCCAAAGTTTGGATAGTTCTTTCACGTTGACCGTCAGTTTCGGGATGATAGGCCGTACTCATGTCCAACTCCATGGGGTCAGGTACGTAAGCAGGTAACAGTGGTGATGCCTGCCCTTGCTGGGCAACCTCCTCGTAGGGGTCCATCTTCGGAAGCTCGCCGGAATTCACAAGTGGAATACCCCATGATAGTCCATTCAAATAAGAGGATATGGACGTATAGGTGACCGCAGATGATGCGTTGTCTGATGACATGGCTA